>CAHIKZ030001295.1:0-132500 GCA_903632075.3 Acanthosepion pharaonis | reverse complement strand
TTTTCTCTCCCATTTTTTCTCTTTGTTCTTTCTTTCTTTCTTTTCTTTTCCTTTTCTTCTTTTTTCTTTTTTTCTTTTCCAAAAATTTCTTTCTTTTTTTTTCTTCTTTTTGCTTTCTTTTTTTTTTTTCTTTTTTTTTTTCTTCTTTTTTTCCTTTTTCAAGATCCTTCTTTTCCTTTCTCTTTCTTTTCTTTCTTTTTTCCAAGAGTCATTCCTTTTTCCTTTCTCCTTTTTCTTCTCTTTTTTTCTTTTCAACGGAACTCTTTTCCTTTCTCTTTTTTTTCTTCTCTTTTTTTCTCTTGTTTTTCCTTCTTTTCCTTTCTCTTTTTTTTTTCTCTTAAGCTTCTCTTGTCATTCCTCTTTTTTTATTTTCTCTGCTTTTTTTTCTCTTTTTTCCTCTTTGTTGTTCATTCTATTCTTTTTCTTTTCTTATTTTTTTCCTTTGCCTTTTCTTTCCTTTTTCTTGAAATGCATTTAAATTTTTTTCTTTCTTTTGACCAAATTCTTTTCTCTCCTTCTTTTCCTTTTTTTCTTTTCTTTCTTTCTTTACAAAAACTATTCTTGTTCATTTTTCTTTTCCTTTTTTCCTTTTTCTCTTTTTCTTCTCTTCCCCCATTCTTTCATTTTTTCTTTCTTTTCTTTTTTTTTTTCCTTCTTCAAAATTTTCCTTTTCCTTTCTCCAAATTTTCTTCTCTTTTTTGCCCTTGTTCTGTCCTGTCTTTTCCTTTCTCTATTTTTTTCTCTTTTTTTCATCTTGTCATTCCCTTCTTTTCCTTTGTTCTTTTCTTTTTTTTTCTCTTTTTCCTTGTGGCTGAAATTTTCTATTCTCTAAGTTTTCTTCTCTTTTTTTCTTTTGTCATTCTGAAATTTTTTAGCTTCTCTGCTTTTCTTCTCTTTTTCTTTTCAAAAAATTCCTTCTTTTCCTTTCTGGAATTTTCTTTCTTTTTTTTTGTCATTCCTTCTTTTCTTTTTCTCTCCTTTCTTTTTTTTTTTTTCTTTTCCATTTCTTCTTTTTAAATAAGCTTAAAGCCTTTCTCTTATTTTCACATTTAGATTTTTTTCTTTTGATTTCTCTGCTTTCTCTTCTCTTTTTTTTCCTTGAGAATTTTCTTCTTTTCCCTTTCTATTTTTTTTCTTCTCTTATTTCTCTTTTTCAAAGTCCTTCTTTTCCTTTCTCTTGTTCCATTCTTCCTCTTTAGTTCTGGAAGAACCTTAAAGGAGTTTTCTTTACTAAATGAAAATGGGATTTTTTTCTTGGAAAATCTTTTGAGATTAATTCTCTTCTTTTCTTTCTCTTCTAAAATTTATTGTCCATGGAAATTTCCTTTCTGCTTTTTTTTTTTTCGTTTAAAATTTTTTCCCTTTTTCTTCATTCTCTTCAAATTCCTTTATCAATCAAAGTTTCCTTTGAGAGCCTTATTCATTCTTCTCCCTTTTTTTTACAGTTCATTCCTTCTTTTTCCTAATACTTTTTTTTTTCTCTTGATTCCAGTTACATTCCTTCTTTTTTTAAATCTCTGCTTTTGACTTCTCTTTTTCATCCTCAAAATTAATAATTCCTTTTGTTAAAAACTTGAAAAAACACAATCCCTTGAAAAAAAAATAAACTTTCTTTCTTTTATTGAAGTTCTCTTTTTTCCTTGAAAAATTCCAGGAATTTCCTTTCTCTAGAAAAATTCTTCCTGTTTTTCCGAATACAAAAGGTCTTTTGATATTCCTAAATTCTTTTGAAGATCTTCTGGTCTTATTTTGAAAATGAAATTCAATTCTTCTCTTTTCCTTGAAAATGTCCCTTTTCTTTCTCTTTGTAAATTGTCAATTTTTTATCTTGATCCATTCTCTCCTTTTTTCTTCTCGAAAAAGCTTTTCTTTTTTTCCTTTTTTCCTTCTCTTCTTTTCTTTGGCAATTTTTTTGAAAAGGATTCCTTCTTTCCTTTCTGCTTTTCTTCTCTTTTTTATTTTTAAATTTTCTCATTCTTTATTTCACTGAGTTTCTTCTCTTTTTTTTCCTTCGTATTCCTTCTTTTCCTTTTGATCAAGTTTCTTCTCTTAATTTTCCTAAATTCTCCTTCTTTTCCTTTCTTTTCTTTTTCTTCTTTAAACAGAAAGGGTCATTTCCTTTATTTCCCATTCTCTGCTTTTTCTTCTCTTTTTTTCCCTTTTTTTGATTCTTTTCCTTTTCTCACGATATTTCTTCTCTTTTTTCCCTTGTCAACATCCTTCTTTTCCTAACGATTATTTTCTTCTCTTATTTTCACCTTGTCCATTTCCTTTAGTTTCCATTCTATGCTTTTTTCTCTAAATAACCAGGTCATTTCCTTCACCCTTTTTGGCTTATTTTTCTTCTCTTTTTTTCTCTTTTTCAGCAAATTCCTTTTTTTTGGGCTTTCTTGTTACTTTCTTTTCCTTCATTTTTTTACGTTACAAATTCTTCTCTTTATTTCTTTCCTTTCTCTCACTATTCTTTTTTGTTTTATTTTTCTTCTTTCTTTTCCTTTCTTTATTTTTCATTGTCTCTTATTTTCAGACAGGTAAATTTACTTCTTTTTTTTTTCTTTAAATCAAATTATGTTTTTTCACCTTGTCATTCCTTCTTTTCCTTTCTTTTTATTTCTTCTCTTTTTTTCTTCAGATCATTCCTTTTTTTTATATTTTGATATTTATTTCTCTTTTTTCCTACGATATTCCTTCTTTTCCTTTCTCTGCTTTTCTTCTTTCTTTTTTTCCCTTGTTTAGCAACCAAAGCCCGCTTTCATGGATTTTCTAAGAATAATGTTTCTGTTTAGGGCGTGGCGACCTTTTCTCTTCAACTTCCTTCTCATTGTTGTCTTTTCCCTTTCAAAACTTTTTTTCTTTTTTTTTCTTTTCATTCTTCTACACACACACGCACACACACACACACTTTTCTCGAAATGCACACACACATTTTCCTTTCATACATCTTCTCTTATTTTTTCCTTGTGTTCCTTCTCGAATTTCCTTTCTCTGCTTTCCTTCTATTTTTTCTAGAAATGTATCCTGCTTTTCTTTTGTATCTTAAAGGTTTTTTTTTCATTTCCTTCGTTTTCCTTTCTCTGCTTTTCTTCTCTTATTTTCACTTTCATTCCTTTCCCTTCTTGGTGTCAATTTTCTTCTCTTTTTTCACTGAAATGATTCCTTCTTTTCCTTTCTCTGCTTTTTCTTCTCTTATTTTCTCTTGTCATTCCTTCTTTTCCTTTCTCTGCTTTTTCTTCTCTTTTTTCCCCTTGTCATTCCTTCTTTTCCTTTCTCTGCTTTTTCTTCTCTTATTTTCTCTTGTCATTCCTTCTTTTCCTTTCTCTTTTTTCTTGGTACTTTCTCTTGGTACCATGTATTTCTTTCCTTTTGGTCTTTCTCTTTTTTTCTCTTTTCATTCTTTTCCTTTCTCTTTCTCTTCTCTTTTTTGAATGTCTGATTCCTTCTTTTCCTTTCTCTACTTTTTCTTCTCTTTTTTTCCCTTGTCATTCCTTCTTTTCCTTTCTCTGCTTTTTCTTCTCTTATTTTCACCTTGTCATTCCTTCTTTTCCTTTCTCTGATTTTTCTTCTCTTATTTTCTCTTGTCATTCCTTCTTTTCCTTTCTCTACTTTTTCTTCTCTTATTTTCTCTTGTCATTCCTTCTTTTCCTTTCTCTGCTTTTTCTTCTCTTTTTTCCCTTGTCATTCCTTCTTTTCCTTTCTCTGCTTTTTCTTCTCTTATTTTCTCTTGTCATTCCTTCTTTTCCTTTCTCTGCTTTTTCTTCTCTTTTTTCCCCTTGTCATTCCTTCTTTTTTTTTCTCTTTTTTTTCTTGATAGCTTTTTTCTTCCTTCCTTCATTTTCCTTGTTTTTTCCTTCTTTTCCTTTCATTCCTTCTTTTCTTCTCTTTTTTTTCTTCTCTTTTTCCCTTGGTCCTTTCATTCTTTTTTTCTTTTGATGATTTTCTTCTCTTTTCATTTTCCTTCTTTTCTTTTTTCCTTTTTTCTTCTCTTTTTTTCTCTTATTTTTTCCCCTTTAGTCATGTCTTTTCGCTTTCTCTCTTTCTTTTGTGGTGATTACATTCCTTCTTTTCCTTTCTCTGCTTTTCTCTTATTTTTCATGGCTCATTCCTTCTTTTCCTTTCTTTGCTTTTTCTTCTCTTTTTTCCCTTGTCATTCCTTCTTTTCCTTTCTCTGCTTTTTCTTCTCTTTTTTCCCTTGTCATTCCTTCTTTTCCTTTCTCTGCTTTTTCTTCTCTTTTTTCCTTGTCATTTCTTTCTTTTTCCTTTCAGCTTTTTTCTTCTCTTTTTTCCCCTTGTCATTCCTTCTTTTCCTTTCTCTGCTTTTTCTTCTCAGGTTTTCACCTTGTCATTTGTGGTTGCAGCTTTCTCTGGCGGTCTTCTCTTTTTTTCCTTGTCATTCCTTCTTTTCCTTTCTTGTATTTCTCATAACTCTTTTTTTTTCTTGTCATTTCCTTCTTTTCCTTTCTCTACGTTTTTTTTTTTCCCCTCAACTTCCATTCCTTCTTTTCCTTTTCTCTTCTTTTTCTTCTCTTTTCACCTTGTCATTTTCTTTTCCTTTCTCTACTTTTTTCTTCTCTAGCAATCCTTTAGCATTTAGCTTTTCCTTACTCTACTTTTCTTCTCTTATTTTCTCCTTGTCATTTCATCTTTTCCTTTCTCAACTTTTTCTTCTCTTATTTTCCCCTTGTCATTTATTCTTTTCCTTTCTCTGCTTTTCTTTTCTGCATCATTTTAACTCCTTGTTTCCTTTCTCTTCTTTTCTGTTTTCCCTTGTCATTTCCGTTCTTTTTCCTTTTTTTGCTTTTTTTCTTTTTTTTTAGGTTTCGTCCTTCTTTTCCTTTCTCGTTTTAAAGACTTAACTTTTTACAGATTGTCATTTCCTTCTTTTCCTTTCTTGTTTTTCTTCTCTTTTTTCAATCTGTCATTCCTTCTTTTCCTTTCATTGATTTTCTTCTCTTTTTTTCTGATTGTCATTCCTTCTTTTTCCTTTCTCCTGCTTTTTCTTCTCTTTTTTTCCCTTGTCACATTCCTTCTTTTCCTTTCTGCTTTTTCTTCTCTTTTTTTCATTCATTACTTCTTTTTTGAGGAGTTTGCTTTTTCTTCTCTTTTTTTCCTTCATCATTTCTTTTCCTTTCTCTACTTTTTTTTTTTTTATTTTTCTTTTTGTCATTTTTTTCTTTTCCTTTCTTTTCTTTTTTTTCTTTATTTTTCCCATTTTTAATTTTTTTTTTTTTCTGCTTTTTTTTCTTTTATTTTTTTTTTTTTTTTTTTTTTTTTTTTTTTTTCTTTTTTATTTTTCATTTCCTTCCTTTTCCTTTCTATGGTTTTTCTTCTCTTTTTTCCCTTGTCATTTTTATCTTTTTTTTTTTTTTTGCTTTTCTTTTTTTTTTCAGTATTGTTTTAAGAAAAGCTTTCTTTTTTAAGATTCTCTTATTTTTTCCTTTTCATTATTTTCTTTTCCTTTTTCTTTGTCTTTTCTTCTCTTTTTTTTTAGCTTGTCATTCTTTTTCCTTTCTTTTCTTTTCTTTTCTTTTTTTCTCCATATTCATTTCCTTCTTTTCCTTTCTCTTTTTTTTTCTTCTCCTTTTCTCTTTATCATTCCTTCTTTTCCTTTCTTTGAATTTTTTCTTCTTTTTCTTTTTTTCTCTTTTCATTCCTTCTTTTCCTTTCTCTTTTTTTCTCTCTACCATTTCTTATGTCCTTCCTTCTTTTTCTTTTTTTGTTTTTTCTTCTCTTATTTTCCCTTGTCATTCCTTTTTTCCTTTTTCTTTTTCTTCTCTTTTTTTCTCTTTTTTTTTCCCTTTTTCCTTTCTCTTTATATTTTTTTTCCTTTGTCATTCCCTTCTTTTCTTTTTCTGCTTTCTTCTCTTTTTTTCTCTTGTCATTCCTTCTTTTCCTTTCTCTACTTTTTCTTCTCTTATTTCTCTTTTTTCTTTTTTTTCCTTTCTTTTTTTTATTTTTTTCCCCAATTTGTATTTATTCCTTCTTTTTCCTTTCTCTTTTTTTCTTCTCTTTTTTTTTTCTCTTGTTATTCCTTCTTTTCCTTTCTCTTTTTTTCTTTTCTTTTTCACCTTGTCATTTCCTTTTTTCCTTTTTCTTTTTTTTCTTTTTTTTTTTCTTGTCATTCCTTTTTTTCCTTTCTCTGCTTTCTCTTCTCTTTTTCCCCTTGTCATTCCTTCTTTTCCTTTCTCTCTTTTCTTCTTTTTTCCCTTTTTTTCCCTTAAAAAGTCCTTCTATCCTTTTCTTTTTAATTTTTTTTTTTTGTCATTCCTTGTTTTCCTATTCTCAAATTTTGTTTCTCTTTTTTCCCTTTCATTCCTTCTTTTTCCTTTCTCACGAGTTTCTTCTCTTTTTTTCTTTTCATTCCTTCTTTTCCTTTCTCTTTTTTTCTTCTCTGATTTCAATAAATTCATTTGATTTTTTTTTCCTTTCTCTGAACTGCTTAAGTTCTTTTTTTTCCCTTGTTGTTCCTATTGTTTTTCCTTTCTCTGCTTTTTGACCAGGTTTTTTACTTGTCATTTCCTTCTTTTTTATAAATCTCTGCAATTTTGAATCTTTTTTTTTAATACATTTTATTTCTTTTTCCTTTTTTTTTTGCTTTTTTTTCTTTTATTTTTCTCATTGTTTTCTTTTAAAATTTCTTTTCTTTTTCTTTTCTTTTTTTCCCTTGTCTATTCCTTTTTTTTCTTTCTCTTTTTTTCTTTTTTTTTTTTTATTTCATTGTTTTCTTTTTTCCATTTTTTTTTTTTCTCTTTTTTCTCTTTCATTCCTTTTTTATTTTCTTGTTTTCTTTTTTCTTTTCTTTACATTCCTTTTTTTTACTTTCTCTTTTTCTTCTCTTATTTTTTTCTTGTCCATTCCTTCTTTTCCTTTCTTTTTTTTCCTCTATATTTCTATTTAGACATTCCTTCTTTTCCTTTCTCTTTGAATTCATTTCTCTCCCTATTCTTCTTCCCTCTCCTTACGAGGGATCAGTTTTGTCTATTGCTTCTGTTTCTCTCTTTTCATTTTCCTTTTTCCTTTCTTTAAATTTTTGGCTTCTATTTTTCCTTGATTGAATTCCTTCATTTTCCTTTCTCTGCTTTTCTGAAATGATTTCCCTTCTCTTCGTTTCTTTTCTTCATTAGTTAACTTTTCTCTTTTTATCCTTCCGCAATTCATTGATTTCTTTTCTGGATCCTTTCTGGATTTCATTTTTTTCCCCTGCTTTTTCTTTTCCTATTCATTGCTTTTCTTTGGTTTTCTCCTTTCCTTCTTGGGGTCTTTTTTTCATTTTCTATCCTTTTGCCTTTCAACATTTTTTCTTCTTAATTCCGCCATTTTGTTAACATTCTCCTTTCCCCTTCTCTTCTTTTTTCAATAAAGCAATTTCTTCTTTTCAAAAACTGCTTTTTCTTCTCTAAGAACCCTTCCCATTCATATATTTTGCTTTCTATATATATTCTTCTATTTATATATATATATATATATTTATATCTTTTCCTTTTTTTGCTTTTCCCCTCTTATTTTTATACATTACTCATTTTTCTTTCTCTGCAAAGTTTCTTCGACTCTGCTTTTCTTTCTCTTGTTCCCTCTCTCTTTTCCTTTTTTTGGAAATTCTGTTTATCTCCTTTCATCTTTCTGTAATTTCTCTTCTTTTTATTCATTCCAAATTTCTTCTCTTTTTTCTTTTCTTATGGGCTGTTCTTCTCTATTTTAAATATATATTTTTTTTTTTTTCTTAATGAAAAAACCCTGTAAAAACAGAAGTCTTTCCTTTCTTTTTTGTCAATCTCTTTCTTTTAGTATCTTCTCTTCTTTCCTTGTCTTTTCTTCATCTCTTTGCTTCCATATTTATCTCTATTCTTATATATATATATTTCTTTATATATATTTCTCTCTATTTATATATTCCTATGTCATTCCTTCTTTTCCTTATATATATATTTTCTTCTCTATAATTCTCTTGTCAGTTCCTTGCTTTCTTTTCTGCTACAACTACACTTATTTAATCTTTTTTTATATGTATCCTTTCTTTTAATGCTTTTCTTCTTGTTTTTCCCTTGTCATTTTTTTTTTTTTTTCATCTTTTTTTTGGGACATTTTATATCTTGTGTGTAAGTTTAAATATATATATATATTTATTCTCTTATTTTTTTTTTCATTCCTTCTTTTTTGAAATTTCGCTTTTTCTTCTACTTATTTTTTCTCTTGTCATTCCTAATTTTTCTTTCTTTTCTTTTCTTTTAAAATTTTCTTTTTCTCTTTCCACTATTTTCCTTTCTGTGCTTTTTGAAATCTCTATTTTTTTTTTTCGCATTTAGACTTTTTAAAATTGTTTTTCTTCTCTTTTTCATTCATGTCTTTTCCTTCTTTTCAATGGTGAGATAAAAAAAAAAAACTCATTTTCACTTTTCACTAATAGTTTCTTTTCCTTTCTCTGATTTTTTCACATCTAAATGAATTTCTCCTTGTTTTAAATTTAATATATATATATATTTATATATTATATATATATATATATATATATATTCTATGCAACCTTATTTTTTTTTTTTTTCTGGGAAAATTCAGTTCTTTTCTTTTTCCAAATTTTTTTCTTTCATTCCTTTATTTCCTTTCTCTCTTTTTCTTTTCTTTTTTCTTTTTCATTCCTTTTTTCCTTTCTCTTGCTTTTCTTTCTTTTTGCTTTTTCATATATATTTATTTTTTCTTTTATTTTTTTTCTATATTTTTATTTTCTTTTGTCATTCCTTTCATTTTCCTTTCTCTAAAAAGGTTCTTCTTATTTTTTCTTCACTCCTTTCTTTTCTTTCCTCCCCATTTTTTTTTCTTTTTTTTTTAGTGTCATTCATTTTTTTTTCCTTTTCTTTCTTTTTTCTGCAACATTTTTCTCTTGATGGTTTGTCTTTCTTTTTTCCTTTCTTTCTTCTGAAAACGTTTCTTAAAGAATCTTACTTTTCCTTTCTTTTCTTCTTTTTTTTCCTTTCTCTTTCTTTTCTTCTTTTTACTTCCCTTCTTTTTCTTTCTCTTTTTTTGTTTTTTTTTCCTCAGGAATTCCTTTTCCTTTTTCTTTTCTTCCTTTCTTCTTTTTTTTCCTATCAATCCTTTCCTCTGCTTATTTTTTTTCTTTTCCTTTCTTTTCCTTTTTTAAATTCTTTCTCATTTGTTTTTCCTTCTTTTAGTAAAATTCTTTCTTTATTTTCCTTGTTTAAAATTCTTTTTTTTTTTTTTTTGTTTCTTTGAGGAATTTCTTTTCTTTTTCCTTTTCTTTTAAGAAACCTTTTTTTTTTCCTTTTCCTTCTTTTTTTTTTTTTCTTTTTTTATATTTTTCTTTATTTAAAAATAATATTTCTTTCTTTTCCTTTTTTTGCTTTTGCCTTTTTTTTTCCTTGTCCTCCTTCTTTCTATTTGATATTTCATTTCCCTTTCTTTTCATTCTCTCCTTCCTTTTTCTCCAAGTCTTTTTTCCCCTTTCTTTCCTTCTTTTTCTTTTCTCAACCATTTTTTTTGAATCATTTCTTCTTTTTTTTCTTTCCCATTTTTTCTTTCTTATTTTCCTTCTTTTCCTTCTTTTCCTTTTGGAATTTCTTTTTTCAAAAAACATTTTTCCTTTCTTTTCATTTTCTTCTTCCCTTTTTTTCAAAAATTTCTTTTTTTTTTTTCTTCTCTTCCCTTCTTTTTTTCATTTCCTTTCCTTTTCTTTTCCTTTTTTTCCCTTTTTCTTCCTTCTTTTTCTTTTTTTATTTGCAAGCTTCTTCTTTTTCCTTTCTTTTCTTTCTATTTTTTTTCCTTCTCCTTCCTTCTTTTCTTTTCTTTTCTTTTCACTAAATTTTCACCTTCTTTTCTTTTATTCTTTTATCTTTTTCTCTTTATATATATATTTATTTTTTTTGTTTATTTTCCTTTTTTTTTTTTTTTCATTTCCCCTTTTTTTCCTTCTTTTTCCTTTCTCTGCTCCTTTCTTTTTCTTTTCCTTGTCTTCTTCAGTATTTTTTTCCTTTTCATTTTTCCCTTCCCTTTTCTCAACATAGGATTTTTCTCTTTTTTTTTTTTTTAAATTTTTTTTCTTTTCTCTTCCATTCTCTTTTTCTTTTTCTTTTCTTTTTTTCACACAAATTCTTCTCTTATTTTTTACCCTTTCTTTTTTTTTTTAGAATCTTACTTTTTTCCTTTTCATTTAGTTCTTTTCCTTTCTTTTTTCCATTTCTTCCTTTTTTCCTTTTTTTCCTCTTGTTTTTCCTTTCTTTCATTCTTTTTTCTTTTCTTTTCTTTTTTCTTTTCATTTTTCCTTTTTTTTTTCTTTTTTTTTCCTTTTTTCCCTTTCTTTTACTTTTTTTCCTTCTTCTTTGCTTTTCCTTCTCTTTCCCAGATCTTTTTTTCATTTCTTCTTTTCCTTTTCTCCTTTCTTTCTTCCTTTTTTTTTTTCCTTCTTTTCCTTTCCCTTTCTTTTCTTTGTTCTTTTTCCTTTTCCTTTATTTTTTTAATTTCATTCCTTTTAAGTTCCTTTTTTTAGATCAACTTTTTTTTTTCCCAAAATTTTCTTTTCTGTTTATTTCTTTCTCCCTTTCCTTTAAAAATTTTTTTTTTGATTTTTAAAAATAATGTTAAATTTCTTTTTTTTCCTTTTTCTTAAATGACCTCCTTTCTAAATTTTTTCTTTTTTTTTTTTTTTTTTCAATTTTTCCTTTTAAACCATTTCTTTTTTTTTTCCTTCTTTTCCTTTCTTTCAATTTTTTTTTTTTTTTTTTTATCATTCCTTCTTTTCCTTTCTCTGCTTTTTCTTCTCTTTTTTTCCTTTCATTCCTTCTTTTCCTTTCTCTTCTTTTTCTTCTCTTTTTTCCCTTGTCATTTTCTTTTTTCCTTTCTTTTTTTCTTTCTCTTGTCTTTTCTTCTTTTTTTTCCTTTTTTCTTTCTTTTTTCTTTTTTCTTTCTTTTTTCTTTTTTTTTCTCTTTTTCTTTTCTTCTCATTCCTTTTTTTTTTCTCTTTTTTTTTCTCTTTTTTCCTTCTTTTTTTTCTTTTTTTTTACTTTTCTCTTTTTCCCTTGTCATTCCTTCTTTTCCTTTTTCTTTCTCTTTTTTTCTTCTCTTTTTTTCCTTGTCTTCTTCCTTCTTTTTCCTTTCTTTTTTTTTTCTTCTTTTTTTCTTTTGTCATTCCTTCTTTTCCTTTCCTTTTTTTTTTTTTTTTTTTCTTTTCCTTTCTTTTTTCCTTTCCTTTTTTTAATATAATTTTTTCCTCTTTCATTATTCTTTTCCTTTCTTTTTTTTCTTTTTTTTTTTTCTTTTTTTCCTTTCTTCTTTTCCTTTCTTTTTTTTTTCTTTTTTAATTTCATTTTTTCTTTCTTTTTTTTTTTTTTTTTTTTTCTTCTTTTTCTTCTTTTTTTCCTTTTTTTTTTTTCTTTTTTGTTTTTTTTCTTTTTCTTTTCTCTTTTTTCTTCTTTTTTTTTTGTCATTTTTTTTTCCTTTCTCTTTTTTTTTTTTTCTTTTTTTCTTTTCATTCCTTCTTTTCCTTTCTCTTTTTTCTTCTTTATTTTCCTTTGTCATTCCTTCTTTTCCTTTCTCTTTTTTTTTCTTTTTTCTCTTTCTTTCTTTTCCTTTCTTTTTTTTCCTTTTTTTCCCTTTTTTCCTTTTTTTCCTTTCTCTTTTTCTTCTTTTTTTTTCTCTTTTCTTTTTTACTCTTTTCTTTTCTTTTCCTTTCTTCTTTTTTTTCCCTTTTCATTTTCCTTTTTTTTTTCTTTCTTTTTTCTTTTTTTTTTTTTTTTTTCCTTCTTTTCCTTTCTCTTTTTTTTTCTCTTTTTTTCCTTTTCCTTCCTTCTTTTCCTTTTTCTTTATTTTCTTCTTTTTTTTCTCCTTTTCTTTTCTTTTCCTTTCTCTTTCTTTTCTTCTCTTTTTTTCCCTTGTCATTCCTTCTTTTTCCTTTTCATCTTTTTCTTCTCTTATTTTCAAAAAATTCATTCCTTCTTTTTTCCTTTCTCTGCTTTTCTTTTCTTATTTTCAAATAATCCAACATTCCTTCTTTTCCTTTCTTTCTTTTCTTCTCTTTTTTCACCTTGTCTTTCCTTCTTTTCCTTTCTCTTTTTTTCTTCTCTTTTTCCCCTTCATTCCTTTTCCTTTCTTTTTTCTTTTTTTTTTTCTTCCCTTTTTTTTCTTTCATTTTTCCCTTTTCTTTCTCTCTTTTTTTCTTCATTTATTTTCCCCTTCATTCCTTTCCTTTTCTCTTTTTTTAAATTTCTTTCCTTGATTTTCCCCTTGTCATTCCTTCTTTTCCTCTCTCTGCATTATCTTCTCTTATTTTCACCTTTTAATTCCTTCTTTTCCTTTCTCTCCTCTTTCTTTTCTTATTTTCCCCTTGTCATTCTTTCTTTTCTTTTTTCTTCTCCCTTATTTTATTATTTTTTTTTCTTAATCCTCTCACACCATTCATTTAGTTTTTTTCTTTTGCAGTTTTTTTTTACTCGGGTTCTCTTCTTGTTCATTTACCATGTTTTCCATGTCTCTCTTCTTTCTCCTTCTCCGTGTCTCATTTTCTCATCCTCTACCACGCCTTTTTCTCCCTATGCCTCTTGTCCTTTTTTTCCTCTCCTTTCCCTTCCTGTCTTCTCTCTTTTTCTCTTTTCTTTTTCTCCAACCACTCCTTGTCATAATCATAAAATTTAGGTTTTTCTTTTTTATATAATTAATTTTACCTAGAAAAAAATTTAAAAAAGCTACTCAAGATATTTTTTACTGAAAAGTTTGTTGGATGAGTGATAAGAGCAAGTGGTATGAGGTGCAGTTTATGAGGATATGTGGGAAAGATAATGGTTTAACCTTAGTCCTAACAGTTTAAGATTTAGTCATCATGGAGCATCCTCTTGGGAGGTGTTGCACAAAGTAGCAGTTTGTAGGAAGAAGCTGTTTAAGTTGAAATTATTTCTTATTCGTCATTTGAATCTGGCTTAATTTTTTTATTTTTTTATTGTTTAGTTCAGGGGCTATCTTTTTTTGTGGGAGACCCAAATCTAAAATCCATTATGGGGACCCATGTTTCCATAGATTTGTTTTAAGCATAATTTAAAAAAAAAAATTCTTTATTCATTTCCTTCTTTTCTTCATTCTATCATTCATTTATTCCCTTTCTTCTTTTCTTCATTCTATCATTTCTTTATTCCCTTTCTTCTTTTCTTCATTCTATCATTTCTTTATTCCCTTCCTACTTTTCTTCATTCTATCCTTCTTTTACTCACTTCCTACTTTTCTTCTCCCATTTCTTTCTTTCTTTCTTTCCCTCCCTCCCTTTGCTCCTGCAAATCTTTTAGTGTATTTCAGCATCTAAAATCCATTTTGGAGACCCATGTTTTCATAGATTTGTTTTAGGCATAATTTTTTTTTTCAAATATGGGTTTTTATGAAAGAAAGGTGAAAATTAATTTAAAATATTTTATTGATGACTGATATGCAGAAATAAAATAGAATATTCATAATATTTGAATAATTTAAAATAGAATATTGATAATAAACAAAGTAACAAGTTTTGTAGCTGTCAGCCCCTCAAAAAGAGAAAAGAAAACTTTATTAATATGGTCAGCTTTATTCAGTATCTGATGGTCAAGATGAAGAGAAATCCTTAGCTTCTGATGATTTTGAGATTGGCATCATATAGAGACACTTTTTTCATCTGTTTACTTTGAAACTGTTATTCCAACATTTACAAAATAAAATAGGAGTAAAACCTGACTCCTGCTGCCATGCACTATCTTTATAAGAGTCAGATGTGACCAAGAATGGAGTATTACTGTCATCTCTTGGCTGGTGCTGCCCAATCCTCTCTGTTCAGCCTCCTTGGTGTTCAAAAGCACTTACACGGCCCTGTGTGTGATGAATTGTGTGATGCCTGCAAACCTTATCTCATAGATAAAACATTGCCAGCCTTTCACTGCTATATCACTATGGCAAATGTTTGGACGAGTTACATTCGTGAGTTAGGACCTTCACAGCTAGGACCTCACCACGCCCTGTTAATGGTGGCAAACCATTCCTATTCTCTTCATGTCCCTTTGATAAAAAGCATGTTCCACTCAGTCATCTTCTTTCCCAGGACTGTTACTTTGTGAAACAAACTCCTGAGAGAATGCTTTCCTGACAACTACAATCTTGGTCCCTTTAAGTCCAAAGTCCAACACTATCTATTCTACTCATCCTCATAATATTCTTCCTTACCTGTCCCCCTACCTTATAATCTATTTCAGTAATCTGGCATCTTATCTGCAGTCGCTGTCTCACAGATGTGCCATTGCCTCCCTCTGTCTTTTTACAAATGCTTTCATGGTAACTGCTCCGATGAGCTGCTTTCGCTGATTCCCAGACTTCATGAATTTAAGCATTTAACTAAGCTGGCATCTCGCTCACACCCGGTCACTGTTGAAACTGTTAAATGTAGCCGCCTCTTCTACTCCAATAGCTTCATGTCTCGCACCTCTCGACTGTGGAACACCCTCCCTTCTTCCTGTTTCCCTGATAGCTATAATCTCCAACTATTTAAATGTAATGTCAGTCGACGTCTCCAGATGCCCTGATCTATTCCCTATCCTTCTCTTCATCCTTTCCTCTATCACTTCTATTTGCTCTAGCTCCAACTCTCTGTAACCACTTGTGTGCTAGTGGCTTCCTGCCTTGCTTGTGGTGAAACACTTATAAAAATAAAAAAAATAACTCTCTACCTTGAGTGACCTTTGAGCTTTGTATTGGGTGAACTAACAGTAAAAAAAAAAATAGAACTGTTGAATTTGGCTACTCTCATCTTGGAAATATTTAATTTGGTCCTTGGTCAATCTCAGTCCAGTGATAAGGTTCATTAATTTGAAATCCATTGTTAAAGGTTAATGGACCATCACTTATTTTCAACTCTACAACCTCTTTCCTACATAAAACATTACAAGCCTCTCATTACTCCCACAGTTTGTTCAGAAGAGTTTCATTCTTTAGTACATCCACATGGTTGAATCATACTCACTCCTGACATATTTCTATGCTAAGAAATGTGTTTGACCTCTGAAGGCTTCTTCTAAAGAATTTTTACTCAATGGAACAGACTACCACATGGATGCTTCCTCAAATATGGCAAGTCCAAGGTCAATCCTTATCCATCCACCATATTCTCATAATTTAGTATTTTATTCTACCTCTTCTTATGTTTACATCACACACCTCATTTAATAACCCCCTATCTTGAGTTCTTGAGCCTTGTATTGGAACTTTATTAGTATATATATATATATATATATATATATATATATATATATATATATATATATATATATAATATATAAATTATATTTTATGAATGTGCATAGTATGGTATATATATATATATATATATATATATATATATATATGTATATGCACATTCATAAAATATAATTAATATTAGAAATCCAATTATAATAGTTGTACTGTCAGTTCAGGCACAGGGCCTAAATGTTTGAGTTCCAAGTGAAGCTCATTGTCAGCAGTAGTGGTTTGCAAAAGCAGTGTCAGGACTCTTTTAAAAATGTTTTTCTCAGCCAGCCAATAAAATGCATCAAAAAGAAATTAAAGGAACACATCTGTCCACATTTATGTAAGAAGACATTTTTAAAGGATACTTAACAGTATAGCTAGACACAATGACCTAAAGCAAAAATCTTCTCTTTCTTCATTTTATCATTCTTTTATTCCCTTCCTACTTTTCTTCTTTCATTTCCTACCTTTCTCCTTTCTTTTTTCCTTTTCTCCATCTTTTTATTCTCTTCTTTTCTTTCCTTTTTTCTTTCCAATTGCTGAAATTTAAAATGTTTCCCACTTTATTTTTATTTTATGTGTAGTATAAAAATATTAAATTTTTTCATAAAATAAAAAAATTAAAAGTAAAATGCATAAATAAAAGTCATAGAATAAATAAATGATGAAAAAATATAAATATTTTAATTACCATATTTGACAGCATAAAAGACATGAACATATCAGATGCACCCACATTTCAGCAGAGTGTATTTATAAAAAAAATCTTTTTGTGTATTTCAACATCTAATGTTGAAAGAAAGCTATCAGTATGTTAGAAAACATTACAATAGTAATTTAAATTTAGCAGAAAGCCTCACTGCATATAAAAAGCAAGCTGCAGTATAGTTGAACATAATGCAAGAAATTACAATTGTGAAAAATATCCACTTTACAGAACTTAATGTTGTGCTTCACAGAGTAGTGTTTTACCATAATAAGTTTTTCTTTTCACTTAAGACTCTTCTGTAGTTTCCAGCTGGTTAATTAGAAGAGTGTGTTTACGCATATTTACATATGATTTTGGTTGATTTAAGTCTTGTAAGTGAAATTATGTAGATGAAACTGTTCAGAATCCATCAATGTTTGTGCTAATACAAAGTCACAAGTCATTGTATACATTTTTTTGAGTGCACTGGCCTTGTTCAAATTGTTTGTCATACCAGATTATACACGGTCTCCCATAAACTGTAACTAAGGTCTATTCAGCATAGTTGCAGTATAAACCATGGGTGGGCTCTGTAGGTGTTAAACAAATGCAAATGTGCCTGAGTAGACATTTGTAGCAGGGATTGGCTAGCTACCCTGCTAGGTAAGTGCGCTTAAAAAAACCAGTAGCCAGCCATTAGTTATGATGTATGAACTGGTACCGACAGACACTGCCAATACTTTGTTACAATAATTTTTACTTTTTTTTACGGTAGTGGTAGTAATAATAATAATAATAATAATAATAATAGTAATAATGTTAATTGAGTATATGATATTAATTATTATAGAAATTATTATAGAAATAAGTTGTGGTGATACATTTTTTCAAAAAAATATGCAGTATGAGGTTACCATGTTTGGCAACATACATGATACATTTTCTCAAAAAAAAAATAGCCTCTAAATAATCCTACATCTTATGTATTTGAAGGACCATGGGGGCTAATTTTATCCTCAACACTATTATAAACTATAATCACAACTTATTTCTATAATAATTTCTATAATAATTAATATCATTTACTCAGTATCTGTCTATATTTCTGAGATGAGGTATTAATTTTATGAATTTTCCAATGATGTTAAGGAATCATATATTAGGCCACAAAAATCTCCTGAGCCGACCAAGCATAGAAATGAATACAATATGGGTACAGTAATAAGGTGTGCCAGAGAAAAGCAATAATAACAACAAAAATTGCAATATGAGCTCTGGCAAAAAAATGAAATGATAACAGCAAAAATTGCAATATGAGTACTGGTAAAAAAATGTCATTTAACTTTTAAATTTTCTCCTAAAATTTCTGAAATTCAAACATTTTGAAATAGACTGCTATTCCTGGCTGTTATATGCACCATGAGTAGACCTGTAGTATAGAACACCATGCTTCTACCAGGTGATAAATGTTTTCAGATTCTCTTTAAGGTGTGATTCAGTCATTTTAATTTAAAGTTAATTATATTTGCTGTTGGGATAAGCTATGATTTTACAGCTAACTTTTTTTAATACTCTAAAAAATAAAAAAAAATTATCTAAAAAAATAAAAGCACAGTTTTATAAAAAGATAAGATCAAATTTTTAGCTCAATGAAATATTATGTGAACTACACCTTCTGCTGTCTTTCTGGTGTTCAGACCAGAAATACATTATTATACACACATACATGCACTTGTGTGTGTATATAGATGTAGTGCTTGCTGCAGTGTGAAGTTATCTTGTTTCATAGACCAGTACACTGCACTAAGATTCTGATCCTCACTGGGTAGAACTGATGTAATAAGAAGTAGCAGACTCTTTTACACTAATCTCCGAAGTGGGAAGAAACCATCTGTTTTGCCAATCAATATTCCAATTTTTTTATTTTCTGAAAGAGATGTGAACATTGTGTGAGCTTAAATATCCCTAATTATATCCCTTGAATATGTGTGTGTGTGTGTGTGTGTATGTGTGTGTCGGGAATGGTTGAGGGTGGCCTAATCTTAACTCATCTTGTGTGGCCAATTTTGTGTTTCATTAATAGAGCTGGCTAAATCTAAGAAGAAAATGGCAAGTCAAAACTCAGGGCTGGCTGAATTTATTCGTTCCTAATAGGCATTTTTCCTTCTTTCTCTCCAAGTTGCTACTCAAGCTGATGGAAAAGGCAAGGGTGGGCACCTTCTGGTGAGCCAAGTTGTTATTATTTTGGAAACAGAGGGAAGATATTCACTTTGGCATAGACAAGCTTCTTATCCACAGAAGGGTGGCTGGCCCCTTAAATATATCAAGATGGCTGGCCCCTTAAATATGTCAAGATGGCTGGCCTTACTTCAGTGTATACAGTATCAAGGTAACTTAGTTAAAATGAAATTCTCATGTACTAGTAATGTCTTTTTTCTGGAGGGTGAATTTTACTTTTTGTGATGATCATTTTAATTAGTATATCTGATGTCATATAAGACCCTCCATTTGTATTTAATATAAGAACCTACATCTATATTTACATTCAATACTACGGTATTATTGAGTTAGGCTAAGTACAAATTCTGGTAGCCAATGGCATTAGCCTATGAGCTACATCAGATCTGTATGTAAGACCAGAAAAATATTTTTATTAATTTTTGGGAGGAAAATTGAGGCTCTAATATGTTGTCAAATATGGTAATTAAAACAGACATTGGGTTTTCTGGGCACTTAAACATTAAACCACATTGTTATAAGTAGAATATTTTAAAAATTTGCATTAACACACACACACGTGTGTGTGTATGTATATGTGTATGTATTTATATATATGTGTGTGCGCATGTATATATGTGTGTATATGTATATGTGTGTGTAAGTGTATATATGTGTGTGTGTGTATATGTATGCGTGTGTAAATGAATGTATATGTGTGTGTGTGTGTATATATATATATGTGTGTGTGTGTATGCTTATTAAAAGAAGAGAGAAAATTACTATGTTGATGCATATTCATTTATTCTGAGTACTTTCAACATTAGCACAATGTCATCATCAGGGTGTTGTTTTTTCTAAAACAAAAATGACTTTATTCTCCAAAAACAAAAATACAATGACATTTTATTCAGTTGTATATTTGTAATGACTTGTTGCCACTTCTTAGGCAGCTCTTTGATATATTTTGAGTAAAATTATGCAGGTTTTGCTGTAAAAAAGTTTTAGAATAACCTGTGAATCTGGTTTTGATTAGAGAGTTTTCCCCATCAAAGCATTTTGCAGCAATTGAAAAAGTAATAATTGCATTGGTGCAGGGAGTCAAGTGAATATGTTGGGTGGGGTAGTACAGACTAACCAAGTTCCAAAATCTTCCCTGTGTTATTTTTGCTGTATGCAGGCTTGTGTTGTCGCTGAAGAGAACAGCATTTTTCCAATTGAAAAATGTAGGTTACTTTTTGATTAAATTTGTATGGGTACGTTGCAGATGCTGGATGAGTAAAAGTACATTTCATGTTTTAAGCACTCTAAATACCTGTATACAATCCCACCACAAGCAAAACATTATCTTTCTTCCATGGAACTCAGCTTTTGTTGTTAGTTGTGGAGATTTATTTTAGCCAATTCACTGCCTTTTGCATTGAACATTGTCATATGGAACTCATTTTTCATCACATTATAATCTATTGAAGGAACGGTTAGGAACAATAATCTATTGAATGAACGGTTAGGAACAATGATACATACATCTTTATAGTTATTTCTCCAAAAACAGAAATGACTTATGATTTATAATGATGTTATGGGGTCCTTTATAATGATGTTATTGGACTGCTGCTTAAATACCCAGAGCTTCGAGGGACAGTATATATCTGAGATTGTTAGTTGGAGGTACTAAACCGTGTTCCTGGATTTCAGTTAAGAATAACAGGCTATATATCTATATGTTATTGCTACTAACCTGTGTTCCTGGATTTAAATACATTTTGTATTATTTAAATTTTTAATTTCTTATCTTTAATTCCTGCATTTGTCATTCATTGGAGACCGAATTTCATCTCAGAATCCACAACAAATGATAAACTACATCCAGCATATCTTATCTATATACAGTTTGTAAAGCTTCAGTAAATTATAAATTTTATAAGGCTTTCACCAGAATGAAAAGCCTTATAGAACAGCCTTATAAAATTTATAATTTACTGAAGCTTAAAAAATAAGATTATGTTTAGGTTCAAAATCAAAGCTATGATTTTGAACCTGAAAAATAATCTTTAAACTTGTTTCTTCAAAAATTTGATAAAAATTTGGAAAAAAAAGTTTGTGCCGTTATTTATCATGTGAAACCCCAACTTTCAAATTTAATGCAGTAGAAAATGTTCTAAATCAAACTGCCCTAATGTACAAGTACTGGTAATGTAAGACCTCTCAGTAAACGTTAGCCCACATCTTTATATTTAAAACACAGGAAATATTTTTTGAGATTTTATTTTATTTTTTTAATCCTTTCACCCTAAATAAGACAGTAATGCCATTAAGACACAAGGGGTTACTGGGAGTGAATGTGAATGAGAAGACTTTAATGAGGAGAAAGGACAATAAAAGAACAGATTTCAGGAAAAAAGATGGTGACTGATGCATTTAAATTTTTGAAGATCATAGGTGATAAGGAAGCAAGAAATCAGGAAAGAGTTCCACAAGTGAGAAGTGTGAGAAAAGAAAATATTGAAATAAAACTTACAGTTACATCTAGCCATTTCAACAGTTGCCAATCTAGTAGTAAGCTTAAATTCATGTTGTCAAAGTACCAAGAAGGAGAGCTCATTAGAACAACTGCCATGAAAATATTTATAGAAAAGACAGAGGGAAGCCACGTGATGATGATGGGAAAGTGACTGAAGTTGAGATGCCAGATCAGGACTGATAGCATTACAGACCCTTCTTTGGATTTTGTCAAGAAAAATTGTCTGGCATGACACAATAAACCAATATTCTTAGCAGCAGACTGAGCAATTGATTTAATATAATCGCTTCACTTCATGTTAGTAAAAAATGTGAGACCAAGAAGGTTAAAAAATCTGTGATCTTGTATGCAGGAAGATGGTGGATATAAAACTCTTAGGGTGTTAAGGAAACAGAAAAAGACATATGTTTTTTTTAATAATACGGTACCATTTTTTCATCTTTGTTTGGTTTTTGTTATTTGTTTATAACTCTCTAAACTTTAGAAAAGGAATGTTTCTGACATTAGTCTGTCTGGGCCAATGAAAGATGGACAACATGGATAACACTTTTCTGACAAAGATGTTATCATTACTATTGGGAAAAAGTCAGTCATATCCACTCGTATAGATTTTACAAATATAGCTTATTATGATGTTGTCATCAAATAGCTTATTATGATGTTGTCATCAAATAGCTTATTATGACGTTGTCATCACTGCTGGGGAAAAGTCAGCCATATCCACTGGTATAGATTTTACAGATGTAGGCTCTTATTTATTGATGGTAAAAAAATTCATATGCTATGATGATAACAATGTGGAAAAATAATGTTTTGTAGCTGAAAATATCCTTTGTCTATATGGAGTGGGGATGGAAGCAGTACTTTTGAAGCTTCCCTAAGTGTGTGTGTGTGTGTGTGTGTGTGTGTGTGTGTGTGTGTAGGGATGGTGTTATATATATATATTTGTATATTTGGGAAGCACCCCTTCTCTAATACATGTTTCATTAAAAATGACTGACATAGTAATTCTGTTAAGTTCTTAATTGTCTTTTTCTTGTATGCAAACAAGAGATTCCTTTTTAGACACAGTGTTTGTAGAAATTGTCTAAATGATTGTTCATTCTGAGCACTTTTGGCTAATCTATTAGCCATTTTCAAGAACTTTTGTTGTGTTATGGCAAATGGGGTATAAATTACTGAAAGATAGACTACTAAACTACACTGCCCAATTGTGCAGAAAACTGCATAGAATAGTTATAAGAAGCTGATGTAAAAAATCTACAGATGTAAAACCTGTCTAATCTTGAACAAGCTTAACTGGTTAGGACATTGATTGAAAAAAATAATAAAATCATATTAAGAACACACACACACACACACACACACACACACATATATATATATATATATATATATATATATATATATATATATATAATACCAATTGATAGTAGCAATAATTCTGAGTACATTAATCCAAAGAGAGCTTACTGTAAGTAACATGTATATTTATATATATGTACATATTTTTTAAGTTTCTTAAAATTGTTCTTTAATTATCTCATAATTTATTTAATTAATTAATATTTTTTATATTTTTTATGTATTTTTATATTTTAATTTTTAAAATTTTTTGTTTTATTTAACTTATTTTATTTTATTGATGTCAAATATTATTATTATTAATTTGAAATTGTGACGATTATAATGCGATGATGATTGTTTTGCTGTTGAAAATAACATGAATATCAGACAATTCAATGCATCTATTTTAAATCTGATCCCTCCCTTCCTTACCCTGTAGTTTAACTTGTTCAGTCCTTAAAGAAAAAATCATTTCTAGGTCACCCTATCAGCTCATGTTTAATTCTTCCTTCTTTCCTTTCTTTTCTTTCCTTCCCTCTCTCACTCTCTCCCTCCCACTCTCTTTCTCTCACCACCCAAATTTTTTTAAAAACCTTATATTGAAATTTTTCTTTTTCTTTCTTCCTCTTTAATATTAATTTTTTTTTTCTTTTCTTTTTCCTCTCACCTTTCATCTGGATAAATTGACTCCATTTATTAAAATACTTTGGTCTGAAGATATGTATATGTATAGTGATGAAATAAATTATAACCAAATGTATTTTTAAGGATTGTCTGTACTCATATATGTGCGTATATTTGGCAGAATGTTTTCATTGAGACATGTTTCGTTAAATAATTCAGACTTGTTCTGCCTACTTATTTTCAATTGGATCTTTCCATATTCACAGACAAACTTTTTGGTGTCATTATTGAAGAATGATAGAAAATCACCATGTTGATACATATTCCTTTTATTCCGAGTACTTTTGACATAGCACATTGTCATCATCAGGTTGTTGTTTATTGCAGGACAAATATTGTAGTGTTCATTATTTTCAAAGACAAAAGTTGAATTTCTTACTTGTGGAGTGAAGAACACTGACTCAGTATGTGATCACTGACATCACTTTAGTAAACAACACCCTAAATTATTCAATTTCTGGAAAATATTACTTGTATGACTGTGGCAACCTTCCTATCCTAAACTCTAACCACTTTAGGTCATCCAGAGAATGATTCAACCAAAATTAAAAATAGTCCTATGCCTTTAACAAATTTAAAAATAGTCCTATGCCTTTAACAAAATTAAAAATAGTCCTATGCCTTTAACATGTTCATAATCCATATTAATGCAGGCCCATGGCTCTTTTTCTTTAGGCCATAAATGTATCTTGATTTGGTGAAAGTTTTTTATTTCTCTACATTTGGGGTATTTTAGTAAATATTTTTCTACATTGCACAAATACCCAGGCTACCACTCTTTCAATTTTAATCGTCTCCATGTTACTGTTATTCCACAATGGACATCATTGTGTACACTTTTTATTATGTCTTTTCTTAATCTCTCTGGTGGTATTAAAACATCTCCATTGCATATAACACTCTTCTCTGTAGTTAACCTGTCTAATCTCTTTATAGAGTCTCTCTGCCCTAGAACAATCACTATTTTTTTTTTTTTTTGTTCTACATGCAATCTTACTTAATAGCAGATTCTGTAAGGTTTCAAATGCAAGACAATCTAAGAGTAATACATCTGTTTCAATCCAATGCAATATTTTATCTTCTGAATTGCCTTATCTCTCTAATGGTTCATTGTTGGAATAGTTTTTCCATTCACATATTCAATGTCAAAGGCCATCAGCTTTATGGCCCACCTTAAAATTCTAGAAGATGTAACTTTAGGTAATTCCTTCCTTGGGTCAAAAATAAACTCTAAAGGTTTGTGGTCAGATTTAAGCAGCAACTTCTTGCCTAATAAAAATTGATGAGCTCTATCTATGTGCCATAGAATAGCTAACTTCACACTGTTAATTAATTTGGTTGTATTCACTTTCAAGACATCTATTTTCATGAGTCCAGGACTTTTTCCATGAGTCCATGACTACCATAATGGAAATCATTTTGAAGCAAGTTCCTTCAAAACAACCTAACATTTTGATAAAAGGTCCATTGAACTGTTTTAGTTTAAGCCAACTTTTCTTTAATTTGGGTTGGCCCATTTGTTCCCAGAAATTTATTGGGATTAGGTAGACATCACCCCCAGCATCTACTTGCATTGGAAAAGTTATACCCTTCAATTTAACTTTTTCTCTGACACTTTTCTCTTTATATCTTTCTATTGTAAATGCAGCTGTATTTTCCTGAGGTGGGATTTAAATTTTCTACCCTTTCTATTTTCCTTTTATGCTTGCACACAGACTGGAAATATTTTTTTTTTTACAATTCTAACATAGCTGGACATTTTTTCTTGACCCATTTATGCTTTTTATCATAGTATTTGCATCGCACAATGTAATTCGATATGCTGTATGTTGTGGCATTACTCTTGGATGTATTGAATTTTTCAATTAACTCTAATTGTTGCGGAAACTCTATTGGTGCATCCAAGGACATTTTAGTCAGTTGTAACTGTTCGCAAATTTTGTGTTTGTATGAAACATCACACATACATTCAATTAATCTCAACTGTATCAACTCATCTTCGATGGTCAATTCTCCAGTGCCAAGTTTTTCAAGCTCACAAATTATGAAAGATTTTGTAGATTTTGAAATCATGAATTCTGAATTCTTTTGTCTTGTACATACTGTATTATTATTTTGTTTGGCTCTTGTTTGCTCATGAGAAATTTTGTCCTCTCAGCAATAACCAAATTCTTTTTGGTTCTCATCAGTCGAAATGCAATTAAATGCACTGAAACAAAGTTGCATCTTTGTAGTGAGTAAAATGTTCTTGTCTATATGAAAAAAATTAAATAAATAATAAATTATAAATATATATATATATATATATATATATATATATATATATATTTTAAAGTGTTTCACCCCTAGCAAGGTGAGAAGCCACTAGGACACAAGGGGTTACAGAAGATTTGGAGCAAGATCAGATAGGAGTGACAAAGGAAAGGATAATGAGAAGGATAGTGGATAGATCAAGGCAACTGGAGATGTCGATTGACATTACATTTGAATAGTTGGAGATTATATATAAAGTATAAGTTAATGTAATCACAAAATGTATATAGTATTCCTATGTATGACAAATTTCAACTCACAATAGTTTTATTTTTGACTTAGTATGAAACTCATGCAGACATATATAGAGACATATATGGAGAATCTTTCTCATTTCAGAAGCTACCAATAGTTATTCTTTTGTTAGCTTTATTGAACACCTAATTTTTTGTACATGTAAATCAGGTAAAAAATCATTGCCTACATTATGAGCAGAAAAGAATAGTCTTGTTCATGATACATTATGATAAAAAATAGTGAAGATAAATTAACGCAAATCAATTAGAATATTTTCAATAGTAAAAAGATTCCACCTTAGAATCACAGAACTATAAAATATGACTATTACTGCAACTACTAGAGTGAACAATTCAATATGGAATAAATTCAACAGTTGACTACAGATCAGAACCTTGCTTAATTGTGAAAGATTTGATAGCTTTATAGGTTCAACTGTTTTCCATAAAGGATGAACTCTCAAAATATGAGATGTGAGTTCAAGTCTCATCAGAAGTGAAATTTTTTTCTCTTTTCCATTGTTTAGTTGAACAACCAAACAATGAATTAGTTTTAAAAAAAGATATTTGTAATAAAAAGCAACAAAAACAAAAAAAGATCATTTCTACTAATAGATCACTAACAAATGGATTGACATATTGTAACACAATACCAGAGGAAATTCATTTATAATTTATTTCTATAGGAAAATAATTTCCCATGTAATTTCATTTCCAGTGCATTTCTATAGTAAAATTCCAATACAATTTCATTTATAATGTATTCCTATACAAAAATAATGATGTAATGGAATAACCTGGCACCCCCATTACACTATAGGTAGTAAGTAATTATAAAGTCAACTGTCTACGAGAGAAGATGAAGGAGAGAGAATGAGTAGTGAGATGCAAAGCATGTCTGACTTTCCAATTAGTGGCACTCACTACTAGATTGACCTGTGTGTATAACTGTACCATATTTCATATTGTACTTGTTGTGTACATTAAACCTTTCTTCTAGTATCCACCTGGTGTTACTTATTTATTCCCTTAGTATGGAATATAACAGTTCCGATGAGGATTGTCAGAACATAACAAATAATTTCTAATCGAGTGAATGAAATTTTTTAAGCAGTTAATGAATTTTTGAATTTTGCATATTTTTTATTACTATAAACGTTGTATTTAGTGATCAACACACACTTGAATATGCAATAAATATAACTCTTTTAGTAAGAAGAAAAAAATCTCAAAACTATAAAATTACTGCCACTAGCTCAACAATGCAGCCCAGAATGAAGTAAAAATGTGATAAACTATAAATCAAAAACTGGCTTAAATGGAAAAGCTTTGGTAATCTTGTAGGAAAGTTGAACTCCTAAGAAATGGTATATGTCTCATCTGAAGTTAATTGCTCTCTCCAACTTCCATTGTTTACTTTAATAGTCAAAGAACTGTTAAGAAAAATTGTGATAAAATGCAACAAAAGTAAAAGAAATTTAATCAAGATTCTTATAAAAGATATATTGACAACACAAACCACTTTGAAATGATTTAAGAAAAAATGTTTTAATTTGTAATAAAAACAAGAAAACAATGTGTTAGAAACATTCAACATTTTTTAAAGTCATTATTTTGTTAATTCTTTTGTTTTCTTCATCTTATTTGCCACTTGTCTTTGTTTAATCACAACATTTTTCTTTGACAAATGCCTAAGGGGTCAGCCATCAAAGATAAGTATTTTAAGATAAGCATTTAAATCTCAGCTGATGTTATTTTTTCATAGTAAATATATTCTCATCATAAATAGTCACAAATAGACAAATTAAGAAAAATATTATGATAAAATGCATCAAAAGTAAGATGAAAAAGAAAATTAGTCAAAAAATATTTGTAATGGGCAAAAACATTAACTTTGACTCTCAAAACAGCTTAAGTAGGGTTGGCATAATATCCAGATTTTCCCAGAATTATTCTCTATTTAGGTTTTAAAATCATGGCCACAGCATATATATATATATATATATTTGGAAAAAAATGTATGACAAAGTGGAAAAAAGTTTTTGTGTGATGCGTTCCATGCTTTAGGACATCAGTGAACTAAATTTGTTATGTTTGTGCAATGACACGTGTGCACAAATGAAGGATTCTGGGAATTTTAAATTAAAATTTTATATATATATATATATATATATATATATATATATATATATATATATATATATATATATATAATCTGTCCGATTTCATTTATAAAAATTAAATTTAAATTTAAAATTCCCAGCATTCTTCATTTGTGCACATGTGTTGTTGCACAAACATAACAATTTAGTTTGAAAAATCCTAAACTACAAAATGCATCACATGAAAAACTTTTTTCCACTTTGTCATATATTTTTATTTTTCCCCAATATTGTTCTTGATATATAAAATTATACATTGTTATATATATATATATATATATATATATATATATATATATATTATTAGGTATATTTAAGCAGCATGTGTTCATCCAAACAAGTTTGAATTATCATTAATTAATATATATTACATATAATAAAAAAATATTATTAATGTGTGCTATATTTATTGGTTAAAGTGCTCAATATCAGGTATGTAATGTATGCAAATATAAAAGGTCAACATCCAGCAGTGATTGTCTGTTTCATGCTTAAATGGAATTGTCAGGCTATTGTTAGATGCCTGATGATTGTGCTTAAACATGAAACCCTCACTGCTGGGTGTTCACCTCAATGTCCATTTATATATATATATATATATATATATTAGAGAAAATTGCATCTTTTTATTGTGGCTTCGTTCTCAATAACTGTTACACATGACATCAGTGCAAACAATTTTAAAATTTCGGCTTTACAAAGAATACCATGATGTAGACAAAGGAATTCTGCCTACCACACAGACACCACATTGGTTTCTGAAAACGACTGAAACAGCCAAAAGTACTTGAACAAAACAGTAACACAAACATAAACTTCAGATGTTAAATAATAGTTTAGCAGACTATTATTTTTAAGGGAATGGTATCTCTGCTTGGACTTCCTGAGGTTGACCTTTGGGGTCAGATGGAAGACAAAACAAGGAAGTCAATTTTGATTGGCTGAACAAACATAAGAACAATAAATAAAGAAAGGTTTTTCAGGGAGTTGATTCTTACATATCAAGCAATGTAGATATGTTTTCTTTAGTGTCTGGAATGGCTCTCCAGTGAGGTAGAGTGACCCCACTAGATAGTTAGAAAATGTAGATGTTAACATGATTAATAAATAGTTATGTTTAAAATTCCCTGTGTTGAAGTTCTTTTATCTCTGGACTCAAAACAATTAGTGATCACCAGCTGTAAGAGACGAGTGCAACTTTGTCATTGAAGCAATGTCATTGCCAAGACCACCCCCACCAGGGGGTTATGTAACACAGACATTTTATCCACAATTTTGATTTCTACACACAACACACTTCATTCAAAAATTGGAAAAATACAAAAAAAAACAATTTAACAGACAGCGCAGATAGACCTCATCAGTTATTTTTAATCAAACTTGTTTATATATATATATATATATATATATATATATATATATATATATATATATATATACCCAACACTTACAGAGGTTCATGCTCTATGCATGAAGCACAAAACTCTGAGTCATACTGTCATTGTGGGATATTATGGATATTTATTGATATATACTTAATAGTTCTTTTATTTAGCACTGTTTTTCTTACACCAAATAATATATATATATGTATTTGAACACTTACATGTACATTTATTTATATTTATCCATTTGATATATATATACATACATATATATATATATATATATATATATATATATATATATATATAATGTTATGCAAAACAGATGACAGTTTTATGGCTGGTTTAAGGTTATATTGAGTTTGTATCAGGCAGAGGTAGAATGTCTTTGAGACTATTACATGTTTTGTTTTTTTTATGTTCAAATATGATAAATCCAATCTTAATGATACTACTGTTATGTTTACTTTTCTGATAGTCTGAAAATTTTGCCTAAGGAAATTAGAATCTTGCCAAACAATAAATACTATGAAAATTAATTAATACCTTTGTTTTATCATTTGAAGTAGCTTGAGAGGTTATTCAAAATAGAGTTAAACTAAATTAGCAAATATTGGAAAGGAAATTTCTGAGAAAGTATTTCCAAACATTACTTTTCACAGCATCAGTCTCACCATTCATCTATTTTGCTTTATTATTTCTTTTTAATTTCCTGAACAATATTATTTCTTATTTAGTTACCTGGACAATAATATTTCTTTTTATTTTCCTGAACAATATTATTTCTTATTTAATTACCTGGACAATATTATTTCTTTTTAATTTCCACCAATTTTTTAAACAGGTTTTATATTTTTCCCTTTGATTTTGAATTAATGTCCTTAATTAATATTTATGTACCTTGTCAGAATCTCTTTGCTTTTTTTCATTGATTCCAGATGATTGAAAATCTGAGAAAATTGATATCAAAGTTCACTGTATAATTTTTGATTCATTTACTATATAATAAAATTCAAATCAAATTAAAACCTAGTAATGACAATTATAATTTGCTTGTATTTTCCAAACTACAAGCAAACTCAGTAAAAAAAAATCCTTTTTTAAGTGGACTAATCATCTTGTGCTGTACTGATTCAACAAAGTTCAATTCATGGCAAAGTTTATCCTTTGAAACCACCAAAAATATGGTATGTTTTTATTGTTAAAAGGATGTTTTTTCTATTGACACTACTATTGCCATATACTCCCTTGATTCCCTCAGTAACGTTTATTGTGTTAAAAAGCTATGTTTAGAATTTTAATAGCAACAAAAATGTTATTTAGTTGTTAGATTGTTTATTTACAAGAATAATTTTATATTTATAAATCTATAAAATATGTGGACCAACTATAATGCAATATTTATTATTTACCATTTTATAAAGAATTATGAAAACATATCTTTTTAGTGAATTCTAGAATAAAAAAAATTAAATAAGCATAATTTTCTGGACTTTATACATTTTCTTCCCAAATTATTTTGTATCTCAGATTACTTCCAATGTTTTTTCTTTTTATAATTGTAATCTAGGATCTAGAATGTCTAATCAATAGAAATACCTGGATAAAAATTAAACAGTCTGTAATTAGATACAAGGAAAACATTGTTCACCCAATAAACAGGAAGATACACACTCAAAATATTGAGTGATTTTGGTCTTGCCAAAAAGTCTAAAATTAAAAGAATGTTCGATTTAGAGCAAGAGATGCTCTCAAACCTATTTTAGTGAATTTATGTGGCAAATGCAAACAAAAAAAAAATGCCTGGAAAATGCAATTTTTCAAAATTTATAATTAAAAATAAATTTTCTTGTTCAGACATTTTTACATTTTTTCAAGGTTTCTAATATTAAATATAGTATGAAATTTTTCATATTAATTTCTTCATAAAATGTGGAATAAATCTTTATAAAATGGTAAATGATAAATATTTCATTATAGTTGGTTCACATATTTTTATAATCTTGTAAATATAAAATTAATCTTGTAAATAATTTAACTACTAAATAGTGTGGGACATTTTTGTTTTTAAACATAGCTTTTTAAAACAATAAACATTGCTAAGGGAACTGATGGAGTATACAGCAATAGTTGTGTGAAAAGAAAAGTCCTTCTTTTGATGTTCAAATTTGTCAAATTCACTTCTGTTACTATAACTTCAAAAATTTGAACATTTGACATAACTTTATTAGACTCTACTTGAAAAATATACTTGCTGTTATGACCAATATATAAGTATCAATGTACTGTATTTGTATTCATGATAATTTATTAATGACTGGTGCATGATTGCAAAAACACAAAATAATCTTGCCAATATGTATTTAAATTCATTTTCTTGTCAAACTGAAAAAAAGTCACTTTTTTGTAGTCAAAGTTTTCACATTTGTTTTTAAGTTAAAGAAACAAAATTGTTTTATCTCTGCAATAATTGTATTATTTTGCACCAATCCAAAGTTTGTAAAAAGTTCTTGTCAGTCAGTTCCAAATGCCCTTTTTTTTAAACAAATTTAGAGGTGTTCAATTTTGACCAAACAATCTTGGGGTTAAGTTAGTTAACTTGGTAGAGTACATGGGTCAATATAGTGGATTTATTGCCTTTTTTCAGCCATAGTCAGTTTATTTAGTCTGTGAGTGTTCAAAAGATATGTACTAAAAAGAAAATGTGATAAGTAACAATGGTAGAAAGAGAAGATTGTTTCAGATCTGTCAAATAATTTGTTTTTAAAAATTCATCAAAATATTTTTTACATTTTTTTCTCTTGCATTCAAATGTTATTTAATGTCTCTGGATTTTATTTACAAGAATATCAAGAAAAAGACGCTGACAAGAAATAATGTTTATAGCATTGAATTATTTTTAGGAGAATGCTCATATTTTTCAAAATTTACAAAAACAAAAGTTTTTTTTTTTAAATTCATAATCTGGATTGTTTAATTGATATATGAAAAATGAACACCAGATTATGAATTTCAAATTAATTATTTTTTTTTTAAATTTTAAGAAACCAAGCAGTATGAGCATGTTTTGTTTTGGCTTCTATAGGGTGGGGATCACTTTACAATGTTATTACATAGCAAACTAAATTTTAATAATTTTTTTTTATATTCATGATCTGTAGTGCATAATCCATAGGTCTATAAAAAAATTGGAAAAAAAAAAAGATTATTTCTGGTTGCAGTACCTGCTGTACAACGCTGATGGATTTTTTTCTGAAATTTCAGAATTTTGAAGAGTTGTTATCATTCCAGGAATTATTCAGATTATTAAACTCATTTCGATTTTGCTTTTGTTATTACCACATTGGGTATATATATATATATATATATATATATATATATATATATTATGAAATGGACAAAGTCCGATAATTATTTTTAAGACATTTTCATGTTTATACATTCTTTTTAGAAAATATTTGTCCTCTGACAGGAATTGAACCTGTATCGTATACATATATTTATATTGTTATAACCGAACACTGCCAAAATCAGTTAAAGGTACTAGATGACAGTTTCGTATAGGATACAGGTTTAATTCCTGTCAGAGGATGAATATTTCCTATGAAAATTTCTTAGACATTCAGGCTGGTAAATGTTGTTTAATACTGTTTATTACAAACAGAGCATTTACTTAAATATTTGTATCTATAAAAAGAATGTTAAACATAAAAATGTCTTAAAATATATATATATATATATATATATATATATATATATATATATATATATATATATATATATATATATATCTGGGCTTCAGTGACTTTCCCACTGCTATAATGTAGCTACCTTTTCTATAAATATTTTCATAGTAATTGTTGGGAGGGAAAATGTATAACAAGGTGATTTTTTACCTCAATATTGTTCTTGATATATAAAAATTTATATATCGTTATCAGATAGTAATTGTTCTGATGAACTTTCCTCTTTATTACCTAGACTTTATGAATTTAAGCATACTACTAGATTGACAGTAAGTTCTCATCATTTTACAGTTGAAATGTCTAGATGAAACCGTAAGTTCTATGCTGACAGTTTCTTCTCTAGCACTTCTCACTTGTGGAACTCTCATATGGCTTCTTTTTTTTTCTTTGTCTAATTCTTATTTCTAGTGCTGTTCAGTTATTGCTCATCTTGTTTCTTCTTAGTCCAAGTACACACTGTCCAGCCCGGGGATAGAACTCACGATTACTATATCACCAAATTCACAAACCATTGCTTTAATCCACTAGGCTATTGTCCAGTAGGATAATAGAATAATTATGAGTTCATCCTCTAGGCTGGGCAGTGGAACAAGAACCGTCTACTCCTATAGATTAAATAAAAGGTTGAGTTCGGAATTCCCAGTAGATTACTGATGAAGACTGGAGTGCACAACAGCCGAAATGTTGTGATAACACCAACAAAGATGAGGGCAGTAGTCCAACTGTAAATAGTGGATTTCTCATGTGTTTAACTTTGATTTAGAAAGTCTTTATGTATTAACTTGACTTTAAAGTGGAGATTAGTTCTCTGTCTTCACACTTTGATATGTTAATCTTAATCTGTTAATCTTGATTATGTTCTCCTAAGAGAAACCTTAGTGCCTTCATAGACAATATGGTACTAGACTTGAAAAAACAGATTGACTTTTATACAAAATTTATAGAATTAGTTTGTTGTGTCCAGTAGACAGAACTATAATATTGCTACATGTTAAAAATTAACTTTCTAACAATGAAAACAAAAACATTCAAATTTTTATCTTGGTAAGAACTAAGAACAAATCTCTGTCAAATTTTAAGAATGTATAATTGTATAATTTGCCTAACCTATTTTAAGATTTCAAAAGAAAGATATATTTTATCATGGTGATTATAAATTCACACCAAATAATGTGTTCATGTGATGGGTGCTTAAATGGTTAGGGACCTAATCATCCTGCTTATCCACCGCCAATTGTCATTTTGATAAGTTAACTTTTTGAAACATTACTTTCACCCTGTAAAACTATATTTAAAGACTTGATGTTTTTTATATTCATAGCATTTTAGCTAAACATTTTGTTAACAAATTTAATCTAACAAAGAAAATAATTTTGTAATGAAAATAGGAGTTATGTTCACAATAAGATTGTACATTGTGTACAGACAACATTCTCCCAACTAGAATCAGAGGTATACCAACAGGAGGAAGGCTTGGCTATGGGTTCACCATTATCACCAATGATGACAAACATATACATGAAATACTTTGAGGAAATGACTTTAGGAACAACACCACTGAAACCAACAGTATGACTGAAATTTGTAGATGACACCTTCAAACTCAGGCCTCACCTGGAAGTTGTACAAATATTGCTGGAGCATGTGAACGCAGTAAGACATTTGATCCAGTTCACAATGAAAAAATAAAACTATAATCAGTTAGCCTTCCTGGATGTACTAATAACTCATTGGGTTTAAGACAGCTGTATATCACAAATCAGCATTCAACAGAAATACTTTAATTCTCACCATCCATGGTATATAAAGAAAGGGATCGTTTGATGTTGACAACACAGAACAAAAATCATGTTGACACATACCAACAGGAAATGGTCAGCATCAAATGTACTCTTCAAAATAACAACTACAATGCAAACATAGCATCAGCTTCTGCAAGCAGAAACTGATTGGTCAAGTAGAAAACTGCCATGGTCTGTCTCTCTCCATTATGTCAAGGACTTATTGGGAAATATTCAGAAGATCTGCAGTCCATACAACAGTCAGAAGCAATTCTACCCAACAGAAAAATCTTTGCTAAGTCAATCCAAACACATAGGCGAACATGACCAAGAACTGTGTGTATTCCATTAACTTGCAGTTGTGGTACTGAATATAAAGGTGAAACTAGCCAACCACTAAAAGTAAGGCTTGAGAAAGATAGTAAAAAATGTAATTATGGGGAAAACAATGAAATCAGGCAAGGCTGATCATGTATGGAAGGAAAAGGGTAGTCATCAACCCATGTGGAATGAAGTGAAAATACTTGACAAAGAGAAATAGACATTTGAAAGAATCATTGCATATGCTAGTCGGCCTAGCATAGAAATAAATATGATATGGAATAATGGAAGCTGTTAATAAAGAAACAAAGAGAAATGATAATAAGGCTTCAATAGTAGCAGAAGCCTCAATGAGTGCAGTCAAGTGTGACAAGCAGCAGCAGCAGGTTAGGTTTAAGGCTCTCCATGTTTTCTACTCACTCTACTGGATTAAAGTGATGGGTTATGAATTTGGTGACATAGTAATTGTGTGTTCAATACCAGGGCCTGACAGTGTGTTCTTGGACTCAGTGGAAACAGTGAACAACAAGGCAAGATATCTCTAAATATGCTCAGCAGAACAATCGACCCCCCCTCTGCATAGATTAAATAAAGGGTACGGTTTGAAATTCCCTGAAGGTTACTCAGATTGACAAGAAGCACCTGATGAAGACCAGAGAGCACAGCAAATGAAATGTTGTGATAACAACAAAAAAAAGATGATGACAATATTTTGCATGGAAATAGGGGTCAAATTATATAGCATATAATGGCCTAAAAATAAATTTTGAGTTAAAAATCTTGCAGTTGCCTTTATATATATATATATATATATATATATATTACTATAAACATTTGTCTGTCTGTAGTGTGTAGTGTATGTGTTGGTTTGTGTGCATCTTAATTAATATATGGGTAGATAAATCTGTAAGTGTGTAGCTTAATTATAAAAAATGTCAATATTGATGTTAACCTAATTCTACTTTATATAGCATTATATTTGGCCCTTAGCAGGTCCAACCAAACTCATCAGGTCTGTGGGGTAGAAGCCAGATGAAAGACACACCCTGGTCCTCCAGGTTGGGGGTTGTGCAGTAGGCTAACAACTTACTTAAAAACTGGCTTGTTGCAGAAACTGCAACAATATCTTCAAACAATGACATAACCGAGGGAGAGTCCTCCAAAGTGGAGCGTATGATGCTTGCTGGTGAAATCCCCTGGGAAGCCAGTGTGCCTACCACCCTTCTGACGACTAAGTCAACAACCAGGATAAGTACCTGGAACATCAGAACCCTATACAAGACCAGCAAAATAACACAGGTTTGATGGATCAGTCACACATTCTGCAAGCCTGCTTATAATGTCACCAGGCAGGCCTTTGAGTGGAATCCATAAGGGAAGCAAAAAGTGGATCAATCAAAACAGACTTGGTGCAGAAGTGTTGCCACAGAGGTGAAGGCAGCCAGCATGACATGAGTTGAGTTGAAGATGATTGCCCGAAACCACGTCCGTTGGAGAAGTGTTGTTGCAGCAATATGTTCCCCAAGGAATCAAGAGGCGTAATATATATAGCATTATATTAGATAAGTTATTATACAATGAAAGTTTCAGACCAAAATTCAGCTAATAACTGTATCAAATTATGAATTTACTTTTTTGCTTGTGTGTATGTATGTATATATGTATGTATAGGTGTGTAGCCGAGTGGTTAGCACAATTACTATCTGGCCATGATATCCAGGTTCAAATATCACCATTTTTGATTTCATAGGGAGGTTTATCTTGATAATATCAGCCTGGGAAGGCGATTCCAGTGTGCACACCTTTGGAAAGTAGCTGAAAACCATATCATGGGTTAACCCAACCCTTGTGAGTGAAAATGGGTAGCCAGAACTGTTTGGAAGCCATTGATGGTTGGGCTAGCACAAAGTCACAAGTCATCATGACTGAGGATGTTGGCCTTGATCAAAAGAATTGTTCATGCTAGGTTATGTAACTAAAGTTTGCTCAGCTTAATTGCAGCATAAACAACAGGTGGACTCATTTGGTTGAGTGGGCGTTGGTAATAGGAATTTGCTAGTCACATTGACAGACAGGTGTGCTTATAAAATGAGTAGCCAGCCATTATTATGATGTGTACATATGTATGATACTCTGTGTGTGTGTGTGTGTGTGTGTGTGTGTATATATATATATAAAAACAAAGTTTACAATCAATATTATTATGAACTTTTTAATCCACACTTCTGTGTGTGTGTGTTACTTTTACTAAGAGAGCAGGGTTAAGATTGCATCAGTAAAAATTTATTTCTATATATGCATGTATGCATATGCTTACCATTTAACAAAATGGTATCATGTCAGAAAAATATGCACTCACACCCACTGTCCACCATTTGTTTTATAACCACAGATATTTATTAACTGGTGGTAACTCTTCATTATTATTGCCCTGACCGGTTTCAAGTGGAGTTGCTGACATTGTCAGTTTCTCCTGACCATCTTCATCAACCATTCCCATTGGTCTCAAAGGCATTGGTGGAAGGTGGGTTTTCTTGTGCCGTTGCAAGGAATCTCTTCGAGCAAACTTTTGGGTACAAAGGTCACACCCGTAGGGTTTCTCTCCTGTGTGTGTGCGCCTGTGAATTAATAGGTAGTCTTTTTGAGCAAACTGTTTGAAACAAATGTCACATTGAAATGGCTTCTCTCCAGAGTGTGAGCGTTTGTGTATTTGTAGATAGTCCCGTCTAGCAAACTTCTTGAGGCAAATTTCACAGTGATATGGTTTCTCTCCTGTATGAGTGCGCCGGTGAACCCGAAGGTACTCCTTGTGAACAAACCGTTTTTGGCAAATGTCACACTCAAAATCCTTTGTTGCTGAGTGAATCTTTCTGTGCATTGATAGTGTGTCTCGCCGAGAAAATTTCTGTAGGCAGATGTCGCAGTGATATGGTTTCTCTCCAGTGTGTATACGCTTGTGCACAGTCAGATAATCACGCTGCACAAACTGTTTAAGGCAGATATCACACTGAAATAATGGTCTTTCACCTGTGTGAGATCGTCTGTGAACTTTAAGGGTGTTTCGTTGGAAAAACTGTTTCGGACAAAGGTCACATTGATGGGGCTTCTCACCTGTGTGAATGAGAGTGTGGGCCCGCAGTTTGTCTCGTTGGGAATATTGCTCTCCACAGATGGAACAAGAGAATGGTTTCTCTCCAGTATGAGTTCGTCGATGGATTGCCCGAGTATCTTTGCGAGCAAATCGCTGCTGGCAGATGTCACACTCATATGGTTTCTCACCTGTGTGCGTCCGGCGGTGGATCTCAAGGACACTGCGTTGATAGAACTGTTTCTGGCATGTTTCACATGAAAATGGCTTATCATTTGAGTGGATGCGATTGTGTAGCTTCAGCTTATCCTTCTGAACAAACTGCTTCTCACACACATCGCATTTGAATGGGCGTTCTTCTGAATGTAGTTTTTTGTGTATGCGCAGTGTATCTCGCCGGGTAAATCGTTTCTGACAGATATCACAGGGAAATCGTTTCTTGCGTACATGTGTCCTCATGTGTACAGTTAGGCGGTCACGTTTGGCAAACCGCTTTTCACAGTACTGACACTGGTAGGGTTTCTCATTAGTGTGTGTCCGCCGGTGAATGATCAGTGTTGATTTACGGGCAAACTTCTGAATGCACAGGTCACAATGGTACGGTTTCTCTCCAGAATGAGATCTCTTGTGCACAAGCAGACACTCATGCTGGGTGAAGCCCTTTGAGCAAATGTCACATGTGTAATTTTCATCACCAGAGTGTTTTCGCATATGAATATGTAGATAATGCTTTTGAGCAAAGTATTTTTGGCACACCTCACACTTGTATGGCTTTTCTCCTGTGTGACTGCGCTTGTGGATGGACAATGAGTCACGACGAGAAAACCTACGATTACATATATCACACTCATATGGTTTCTCTCCTGTGTGTGTTCTTCGATGAATCTGCAAATAGAGACGCTGTGCAAACTGCTTCGGACAGATGTCACAATGGAAAGGTTTCTCTCCAGTGTGTCTGCGTCGATGTATTGTCAGCGAGTCCCGACGAGAGAAAGCCCGGTCACAATCAGTGCATTTGTAAGGTTTTTCTCCAGTGTGGATCCGAAAGTGAATGCGGAGATAGAGGCGTTGAGCAAATGTTTTCTGGCAGACTTCACACTGATAGGGTTTCTCACCTGTATGCTTACGCCGATGCATTTTCAAAGAGTCTCGACGAGCAAAACTCTGTTCACAAAAATCGCAATGGAATGGCTTTTCACCTGTGTGTGTGCGTTCGTGCATTTGTAGGTAATGACGAAGTGCAAATTGTTTTGGACAAAACTCACACTGGTATGGTTTTTCAGTGGCTGACTTAATTGTTACGTTTGTTGTGTTAGGTTGTAATCTGTCAGTGACATTTGTTCGAGATTTATTTGTAGTTTTTTGTTGGGATTTGTCAGATTTTGGTAAAAGTGGAAGATCAGGCAAATTCAATGAAGCCATTGCACTTTCTATTGTGTGGGTCGAAGGTACATTTTCTATAGCATGAATAAATAAGGGATCATCTGTATTTAAATGTGAGCTGTTAGTTTGTGGTGCACGACTGTTACTATTACTATTTGTGCAACTCCCACTTCCTTCTTTATTTCGACAAAAATTGTTGTAAGTGCTACCTCTTTGACTAGTTACTATATTTTGCTGTACTTGTAAATTCTGATGCATGAGGTTATTATTTGCAATCATGCTGCTGTAACCTTTTGAAGGAAGTGTTGGAAATTGGCTTTGATTGCTATATTGCTGGTGAGGATACTGGGGAAATGATAGAGTTTCTTCTGGATACTGAGGTGGAGAAAACTGCTGGTGTTCTGGGAATTTCTCCACGTGAACCTTCTGGTGTCGCCGAAGAGTATCTTTACGAGCAAACTGCTTGGAACAGACCTCACACTGGAATGGTTTCTCACCTGTATGTGTCCGCCTGTGCATTTGTAGTAAGTATTCCCGAACAAATTCTTTGCCACAATAATCGCAGAAATACTGCCTGTCAGAGGATCGGGATTTTGTTGATATGTGGGAGGGTAGAGGGTGAAGTGTGAGTTGTTGTGGTGGTGGCGATGGTGTCTGCTGAGATTGTCGGTGATGGTGGTTCTGTAATGAATTTGGATTTTGCTGTAGGTTCTGGCTATTTAGGGGAAAAGATTTGTTTGATGGTGACTGCTTCTGACAGGAATCTGAAGGCTGATATGTTTTCTCAAGATTAGCAGCAGCTGTTGTGCTTTCGTCCATTATGTGTTTTGAAGGTGAGGATGCTGTCAAGGAAGAGGATGCAAGAACCGTTCCAATGATTGGTGTGGCATGAATCCGGTCATGTGCCACCGGCAAATAACAAGGTTGAGTGAACTGAGAAGAATACACATCTGGTCTGAACATATTGTCAGCTAAATGTGGTGGCATTGGACATTGGGGAAACTCCTTGCCAAACACTTCACATGAAAAGATTGTATCACCAAGGAGAGGCAAAATGGGGCTTTGTAAAGGATGCTGTGGAGTGTGGGGATGTGGGGTGGGATATTGTTGTTGTTTATTTGGTATATCCCCATGGTGCTGCTGATGGCCATTTTTCTCATTAATGTTTTGGGACATCCGGGAAGTAGACATGGCTGATGGAGTGGTATCATTTCCACTACCTGTGTTCAATGGTCCGTGACTTGAATATTGTTTTCCAGTCATTTCTGAATGGGCATGCCTTGGGCTTGATGTGATATGCTTTTGCGAATAGGGTTTTTCATAAGTACCACTCACATTGTTATGTCCACCACCCAGGCTCTCGCTGCTTGTGTGAGTTGAGCGTTGGTTGTGGGTGACATGCTTGCCATACATGTCATACTGACTCTGTCTAGCTGAATGTGAATTGTGTTTTGGAGGGAAGTGCTTACTATGACTATTCTGGATTTGTCGCTGGCTTGTGCATCCGTCCATATTGGTGATGGTGATATAGTAGGGATGGGGGGGGAGGCAAGGTTACGTTTCTAATTCCAAGGAAAAGGGAAAACCACCTTGATTTTGTTGTTTTAAAATTTCAGTTCATTGTCTTTGCATTGGAGTGAGAACAAAGTAAAAGTAACAATAAAATAGTTGTTTTAGTCTCTTCTTCGCAGATATGGTTAGTATTTTTGGTTCAGTTGCTCTTTTTATAAAAAATATGTTTTTTTTCTCCCAGATGTTTTCATATTGAAACAATCTGCAAATAAATGAAGAGGCATTATTTTGAATCCTTCAAAGATTTTTAACTGTAAGTAATTTTTAATGTAATTAAAATTTCTATTTATTTTCTTGGCAATTATTGCAGAACTGGGAAACATAGGCAATGATTTTGACTTTGGAAAAGCATTAGCAATTTGTATGTAATTATGGAAAAGTATTAGAAATGATTTTGACTATGAAAAAGCATTAGGAAATTTTGCATAACTATGGAAAAGCATTGGTAATGATTTTGATTATGAAAAAGCATTGGCAATGTGTTTGACCATGGAAAAGCATTGGCAATGATTTGGAATATGGAAAACCATTGGCCATGATTTTGAATATGGAAAAGCATTGGTAATGTTTTTGATTATGGAAAAGCATTGGCAATGTGTTTGACCATGGAAAAGCATTAGCAATGATTTAGAATATGGAAAAGCATTGGTAATTATTTTTATTATGGAAAAGTATTGGCAATTTGTTTGACCATGGAAAAGCATTGGCAATGATTTTGTCTATGCAAAAGCATTGTCAATTTGTACATAATTATGGAAAAGCATTGGTAATGATTTTGAATATGTAAAAGCATTGGTAATGATTTTGAATATGGAAAAGCATTGGTAATGATTTTGAATATGTAAAAGCATTGGTAATGATTTTGAATATGGAAAAGCATTGGTAATGATTTTGAATATGAAAAAGCATTGGTAATGATTTATGTTATACTTCTATACTAAATCAGTATAGTAATTCATTTACTGTGCTTTTCTCTGTAAATCATGTGTAACAGTGTCTATGCTTTTCTATGATTACATATATAAGATGTAATGCCTTTCTCTTAAATCAGTAGATTTTTGTTGAAAATTTGAGCATAAAATGTTTGAAGAAATTTCTATTTTAGCCAGCAATTTTTCTTTTTACAAAATATGTTACCAAGATTAATTATAGTTTTTCTTTTTGTTCTTCAACAAATTTCCTTCTGTCTGGAATGTATCCAGCCATTTTGAATTTCCTGTTACATAGCCTTCATGTAGCATGGCAACCAATCAGAGTGGACCTTACTGCATATGCATAAGAAGACACTCTCTTTGAGATCACTCAGTTAGTAGTGAAACCTTACTGAATGAGAGTGTTCACTGTAACCATTTCATTCATATTTACAGTATGAATAGATTAATTATGTCACATGTAAGACTTTTTGTCAAAATTATTCAAATCTGTCAGTCCACTGCCCTACAGTTCATATTTAGCTCTCTGCAACTTCTGTCTTCTTTCAAAGCTTTAATTGCCATTAAAATACCATGAACTAAATTGCCATTAAAATACCATGAACGAAATTATGGAGAAAATGCAATGAGGCAGCTGATGGTGATCCTGAAAGTGAACTTTATAAATTGAATGTCGGGATAAGCATGTGATGTCTCAAGAGGAATATTTTGAAGAGGACAAAGATGATATTGCCCTATATAGGCTATTTAAAAAAAAATTAATATGAAATGATTGGAACCCTCATATAATCAGACGATTTTCAAAGCCTAATTTTAAGTCAAGAGTCATAGCAGGCCAAAAATGGTGTCTTGTTACCATATCTGGTCTGGTGTTTCTCAGTCCTTACTGTCCAGAATTCAAAAGCAATTACACAGCCTTATGGCTGATGAATTATTTTCCACCCTACAACCCCTTTCCCCACAGATGAAATATTGTTATCCTCTCACTACTTAATTGTCATTTTTGTGGCAGATGTTGAGACAAGCTCCACTTCTTAGTTTCACTAGTTCAGACTTTCACTTGCCATGTCATATGCAGGTCAACTCATTCACTTCATATTCCATTGGTAAGGAGGAAGTTTCATGCAGACAGCTACTTCCCCAAAACTGTCACTTGGTGAACTCTTGAGAAGATGCTTCCCCAACAATTACAATCTTAACCTCTTCAAGTTGAGGGTCAACTGTTATCTATCCTACATATCATAATAATATGCACTTCTTAACTCCTCTTCTTCTTACACCCATTACAACTACCTCATTTAGTAACACTCTACCTTGAGTGTCTCTTGGGACTTGTATTAGATGAATAATAATATCAAAAGTAGTTTTACATTATATATAACTTGGGTCAATTTGGGTTTACTTTAAGGTGGAGTTTATACAGGGTTACTTTTTGGATCAAATTTACGTAGGTGTCCTGTTTCTTTTACGTGTGGGTCAGAACTAATCTTTCATTCAAGATCTGTTTTATTCTACGAAAATTATTTGAGAAATATGCTAATCAATAGACTGTTATGAAAAAATTGTTTGTAATCAGCCAGAAATTTATTTATGGTGCTAATTTCTTATATATATATATATATATATATATGTATATATGTAAGCAAATATATGGATATAGATCCGACAGTATTGTTTGTTTTTTCTGTATATTTTTTTTCTTCATATATATATATATATATATAATTATTTTTTATATATATATAATAATTTTTATATAAAAATAATTATATCTGCTCTACTTTGTATTGAGCACTCTTTTTAGAATAGTAATTGTTGGTTATTGGAATTCATTATATACTTGGGAATATATATATATATATATATATATATATATATATACAGTGAGGTGAAACAAGTATTTGGACAGTAAAAAAAATGGATTTAGAATCATATATTGAAAGAAAAGCATTGTCTAAAGCTCACAATATATTTTTATAAATGCAAATAAACAGCAAAAATAAATTATTTGACACGTATATATATTTTATATACAAATTATTAAAACAGGTAGTGAAAAAAGTATTTGGACAGAATATAAATTATGCTTTAAATGTGTTTAATATTTAGTTGGTCGTCCTTCATTTGCAACCACAACTCTCAGTCTGTTCCTGTAGCTCTCTCCAAGTACCTGGCATGATTTGGTGGGAATTTTAGCCCACTTTTCTTCTGCAAAAACTTTCAATTCACTGAGGTTCTTTGGTCGCCTTTCACAAATCTTATTCTTTAGTGTTCTCCAAAGATTCTCTATTCGACTCATGTCCGGCAAGCAATCTTCTAAAATCTGAATATATTTGGCTGCATTCATTGTGCCCTCAATAATTTTCAGTTGTCCCGTGCCATTATATGCAAAGCATCCCCAAACCATAATGCTACCGCCTCCGTGCTTCACAGTGGGGATGGTGATCTTTTGATTGAAGGCTGTTCCATCCTTTCTCCAAACATGTGTAACATCGTTGTGGCCATAAAGTTCAATCTTGCTTTCATCAGACCATAAAATTTGCTTGTAATAGTCATCATGCTTTTGTAAATTAGTTTTGGCAAATTTAAGTCTGGATTTTAAATGATGTTTTTTTAGCAATGGGGTTTTGCGAGGAGAGTGAGATTTTAATTGTTGCCGGTGAAGTTCAGAACTTATGTTCCTCTTGCATACGTGAGTTCCTGCATTGCTGAGATCTTTTTGAAGTTCTCTCTGAGTCACAAATGGGTCATTTTTTACTTGCCGTACTATTTTCCGTGAACATTTTTGTGATATTTTGTGCAGTGCTCCTGTTCTTGGCATATTTTCATGAGTACTGAAGGCTTTCCATTTCTTAATTATGTACCCAACAGTGCTCACAGGTAAACATAAGTCTTTAGAAATCTTACAATAGCTTTTTTTTCTTTATGTGCAGAAACAATTCAATCTTTAAGATCTTTCAACAGCTCTCTTTGCTTTGGTATCCTGCAGTACTGTTAGTGCGATGTCTTGGGATGAACTGACCATCAAGATAGCTAACACCTTTAAGTAATGCACATTCTAGACTATTCCATAAAATTCTAACACATTCGAGCATGAAATATACTCAAAACATTAATTTTAAACATAATTTCAGAACTGTCCAAATACTTTTTTCACTACCTGTTTTAATAATTTGTATATAAAATATATATACGTATCAAATAATTTATTTTTGCTGTTTATTTGCATTTATAATTGTTTTACGAATATATTGTGAGCAATATATGCTTTTCTTTCAATATATGATTTGAAATCCATTTTTTGACTGTCCAAATACTTGTTTCACCTCACTGTATATATATATATATATATATATGACAAAGTGGAAAAAGTTTTCTTGTGATGTGTTTCATCCTTTACGACTTCATCAGATTAAATTTGTTATGTTGGTACAACTACACATGGACACGAACGAGGGATGCTGGGAATTAAAATTTAGTCTGACAGTCCTAAAAGACGAAACACACCACAAGAATACTTTTTCCATTTTGTCAGACATTTTTCCTTAATATTGTTCTTGTTATATAAAAATATATATCATTATTTCATAGTAAATTGCTGATATTCCCTGAAGAGTGGATGGATAGATCCGCCTACAAAACTCTGCAATTGGGATTCTGAAGGTTACAGCAATCAGCTATGTGACAAACTTTTACTGATATTAATTCTCTCTCTCTCTCATATATATACATATATATATTTAAAATTTGTGTATTTAGGCAGCAATCCTTCTTTCATGCATATTTCATTGAATAGGACAGACAAGGTGCTTTTATTTAGTTTTTTATACAATTTCTCATGCGATCTAATAATTTTTTCTTTTCAGATGATAAATTATATAAAAACCCTTCGAATGTTCGTTTTATCCAAGCGCTTTCAACTATACATTTAGCCATTTTCAAGGATTAAATATTTTAACTGTTAAATAAGAAATAGTTTGTTGTATGTATGTTTTATAAAATGTTTTCATTTTTTTCAAAACACAGTCAAGATATTGTGTCCATGTTCATAATTAATATTATTAAGTGTTGGTTTTTTTGTTTTTATTAATAAAGCTTCCATTATTTTTAGCCTTTTTTTGCATGTAGATGATGCTATTATATTAGTGTTGTCAACAATTATGTTACAAATAGTGTCCAGTAGGTCTCCATGAATATTTAAATGAGAGCTATTGTCAGAAAGGTGTAGAGTGAGTCTGCGTGTCAAACATGTAGTGTGGTCTATATATTATTTACGAATTTTGATTGATTGGGAATACAATTCCTTAATAGGCATTTAAATTCGTAAATAATATTTGCCCTATTTAATTTTGTTCTAAGAGGTGAATTATTATTTTTAACTATAAGGTTAGAGGTTTTAAATTTTTTTGTAATTAATAATTATTTTTTTTTCTATTGTCATATATATATATATATATATATATATATATATATATATATATATATATATATATTTTTGACTCTCCTGTCATATATATGACATGAGGGATGTTTCTAAGGTCAGTTCCTAGGAACTGACAGCCAGACACCAGCACATATGATTTGATTATAGTGTTGAAGGTTTTGTGTAGAACCATCCACGCTTTTTGAAGGGCTGAATACAGAGACCTGGTATACTATGTGCCACAAGGTCTCCAAACGACCCTCCACAGGTTTTGAATTCAGAGTTGTCCTTCTCCTAGACCAGTTGCCATCCAAGGCTATAGAACCCAGACTGTCCTGCTATTTACCCATAGCTTGTGGGAGAAGAGGACTTATACCTTTCCCAAGGGTATTAGCATATAAGTGAATGTAATGGAATCTGAACTCGGCCCTCCGATTCCTCAATCTGGGTCGCTAACCATTACTCCACTGTGCCTCCTATATATATATATATATATTTCTAAATGAATAAAGTTTTGGTGAACAGCAACTAAAAGTTTCAAGCATTCTCACACCATCATCAGGTGGTCGGCAACAGCTATTTGTAAAAATGAGCATTTTGTACACCTTTGAGAAGTTCAAGATGCTACAAGGACAGTTGATATGTACAAACCATGCACATACCAACCAAACTCACCGAGGGGGGAAATGCTGATTTTGGCCAAGATAAAAAGGCTGTAAAATCACTATTAGTTGTAAAAAAAAAAAAAAATCAAACACCAGAAAAAGTTGACAAGTGTACCAAGAAAGTATTCCATATCATGGGACACAGTAGGACCTCCGTATATATGCTGTCACATGGAACTTTAAGGACCCGGTATTGTTGAGCATAATTTTTCTTTTAGCAATATGCTCATTTGCTGAGGTCCTACTGTTTCCCATAATATAGAGGACATTTATAATTCTTGTTGCAGCAGAGCAAAGTGATGAGGCTAATAACTATAAAAGACAAATTAGTCGTTCAAATCAAGGGCAATATTTTAGTTCTATTAGTTCTAGGACAAAGTGTTTGAGTTGTAGCTTTTATCCTTTGACCCTGCATAAAATGAACATTGCAGCACACCGAGAATTGTCAATGTATTATTTTTCTTCATTCTTTCTTTTTTTGACAGTGGACGTGTTGTGTATGAGTGCACAGTGAGAAAAAGAATAAATAAATAAAATTTTACATTTAAAAAATAAATGACTGTATGATTGCTTTTTTTTTTCCTCTTTGCTCCCATGTGTACTGTTTATCTCCCCTTGGTTTCTCCTCTGCTCATAGTGTGGGGCATTTCTTTTTATCTCTGTTCGGGGTTGCCAGATTGTTTTTTCTGAAATCTGGCTTCTTTTTTTTTTATGTTGGTTTGGTGCCAGAGAATTGATCTGGCATCTTTGGCTTTTTCCTGACATTTATTTTTTCCCAATGATAAAATAAATACTAAACAGTATATTATAGCTGCTACGCAACAATATTTTCTTTTTTTTTTTTTGTTCTCAGTGATATGCTTGAATTATGGGAGATTCCAGACCTTTTTCCCCTTCAGATCCTTAATCCAGAAATTTATTGTTAAAAAAAGGAATAATAATTCTTTTGCAAATCTATGCCAACTTCAGCAGCCTATCAAAAGGAAGAAATTTCTCTTCCATAATTCTATCATATAAATAAATAAATAAATAAACTAATGACCATTTTTTCCTGGTCTTTCACATGCTTGACACTCTTTTCTGATGTTTCTTTCATGAGTTAAAAACTAGGTTCTTTAAGACAAGGAGGACACTTCCTCTTCCTCAAACTGTCTTCCTCTGGGTGGAGAGGCACCCAAAACAAGGCTATGCTAAAGGGAAGAGTATCGTTTGGGGAAGTAGACAAACCCCACCACGTGTATATATAGGGTCTATGGACAATTTTTGCCCAAGCCTATTTGTAGGTCTCCCTAGAGTGGATGTGGTATTATGGTGCATGGAGGATTGATTGGTGACGGACGAGTTCTTATGGTGAATGAGTAAATTGTAATGTCTGAATGGGTCGTTAAACAAATTAGCTAGGTATAAGATAGTTAGTGAAGACCAGCCTTACCCCCTCCCCCTTTTCGGCCTTGTGCCACAATTTTGTATTTTTTACAAAATAAATCCCGCCTATAGCCTCGGAACGCCCCATGTTAAAAACTGGCCTTGTGCCACATCTTGCCTTGTGGGAGGTTGGTAAATAGATAGGTTCTTTAAATGAAAGAAAAGTCTTACAGATATACTAAAAAAAATGAATAATTAATAAATGTAAAACGGTTATAGATAAAATTAGGTAAAAAAAACTTTTCAATTAAATAAAAATTTAAATTTCATAAAATTTATCTGAAAACGTTTTTAATCATAACACAAAAAACAAGATTTTTCTGGTAATCAGATTTGTTTGACTATTGTTACCTAAATAAATTAAATTTCCGAATTTACAGCTAAAAACAAAAAAATAAAAATACAATACAAAATGTTTACAGTTTACTGAAAGAAATAAAAGTGGTTTTAATAAAACGCCTGAAATTCCACTATAATAAAAATAAATTCTCAATGTTTATTTGGCTTTTTTCTAGCTATATTTAAAAAATTTAATTTACCTTTTTTTTTCTGTTTTTTTACGTATTATTTGACTTTAATTAACATTTTTAATCTGGTAAAAAAACAAAACATTGTCTTTTTTTAAACCTATTGCTGACTGTCACTTGTGGCCAGTAAGATATTTTCTAATAAAATTATAATTATCTTACGCAGTAAATTTAGTTTACTGTAATGTATAAATGATGATTGAATTTTGATCTTTCTTTCATAAAACCTCTTCATATAGCTGGCACATTTTATTTTAAAAAAAACCAAAAAACAAAAACAAAACAATCCAAGTTTTTTCCTTAACTGCATATTATTTAGACATGCACATGACGGAGTACTTGTTAAACCCTTATTGTTTCGATATTTTTAGAAAAAAATCAATACAGAAAGAAACCATAGATAAGTTTTTGTGATTATTATTTTCTTTAAATTTATTTATTTTTAAGCCATACCCCGGGTATTTTTTAAAGGCTCCGATTTTTTGTAGGTTTTACATTATCGCTTGAAAAAAGATGAAATTTTACCTTTTTCCATGGAAAAATAATCAATGGACATTTTTAGAGAGTGTCAGTGTGGATTTAGTAGAAGTTCGTATATTGTTTGTTTAATTGCTGAATAAATACGTTTAAAAGAAAAATAAAATTGTATCAGGATATTAAAAAGTCTAGAACAGTAAAACGTTGTGAAGTCAGTTTTTGGTTTTTTTTTATTTGCAGCGTGAGTTTTCTTTCTTTTCTTTTTTTTTTTTTAAATGTTTATTCAAAAAAAAAAAAAAAAATCAGAGAGTGGAGAAAAGAAAAGTATTTATTTTAAAATCGTCCAACAATCTTTGTCGACAAATAAATGTCATATCTATTGTGACAGAATTTTGAGATCGACCTGGCAAACGAAACCAGAGTACAAGGAAAAACAGTACCTACCCCTTTTTAACCTACCCTAAACAATCAAGGGTTGTGTAATAATAAATTTAAATTTTTAGAGGCTTTTTTTTTACACCATAAAAAAAAAATAATAGAGAAATGAAATAATTCTTCGTAACTTAAAAAAGTACACCATTAATTCTTTTCTTTAAATTTTATTTTAAGGGTGTCTTTTTTTCTGTAGTGTGTGTGTGTGGGCATGAAATTTTTCTAATTAAATAGAACCCCGATTTAATAGCCATAGCCTATCAAAGTGCATTTTTAGGTTCTGAATTACTTTGTTGTACTTTTTAAGTTTTTGATATCAGTGGCTTCGGAGAAAAGAAAGAAAGAAAAAAGAAAACGTAACAGAATTTCCCTAATTTTCTTCATTTCGGTTCTTAAGCAGATTTTTTTAACTTAAACAGTTTAAGAAACCGAAATAAAAAGTGTCGTGTATCATCATTTTTAACGTATTTCTTCTTTTTTTTTTAAAAAAAAACTAAAACTCTCTAAGTCTCTTTAGGCGCCTGTCGTAGAGCTATGGCTGTGGTGTTACACTGTACGTAAATGTGTACAACAGTACACAGTGAGTTCAATTCTCACCGAGTGATACACTCTCGTAGCGTCCTGTCTAAGTATTCAATTATTAATTTTAGAAATATAACCTGGAGATATAATGCGAGCACCCCACTGTGAGAGTAAAGCTTGTCTAGGCTAGTGAGATCCTCGTCCTCACCGGATGCCTTTATGTCAAATGTAAGCTAGGTTTTTGGTTGGATCTAGGGTAGGGCGCCTGCCAAAATACAACGAGTCTCGCATTTCCGTGTAGTGAGTTCGATCCTCATTGGGTGCTCTTGCTCATTGCTTACGTATTTGTCCATGGTATTGTCAGCACTCGTGTCTGTAGAACCACATCTCTGACACTTACTTCGGGTATCTTATTCAGGTGTAATAATGTAATCATTACATTATTACATTGTAATGAAATTGTCCAGCATTCACTGTCATGCAGGAGGAGATGGTGGCAATTCAGCAGTCTTTTCTTTTATTTCCAACGAAGTATTCTTATGTCTTAATATTTTGTTTGGTTTCTGGATTTGCTTTGATTGATTTTTATTTTTATTTTACGGTTTATCAACCTTTTAATTTCTGTTAGTGTTATGCCTCTTTTGTATTCTGATGCATCTTCGTGTCTCTGGATCGCGTTTTTTTTTTTTTTTTTTTTTTTTGCAAGCTATTATTACACTTATCAGAGAGTTAAATTTCTGTATTTGCTCGAATATGGTGGGCACAATTTGAAATTATATGAAGAAGAGAAATTGGTTACTGTATCCAGAATGGGAGCTATGCATTGGCAACGTTAGAATCAATCGATTACAAAACTTTAACCATCTGAATATCGTAGTAATAGCGAAAGATGTATTTCAGAAACTAAGCAAGGTATTAATTATAAAAAAGGAAATTTGTTGTTAGAGCTGCAAATGTAATATATCATCTCCGATAAAGCAGAGAATGCTGGGTAATAAACTCAAAGATGAAAAGACTTAAAAAGACAGATATGTATTTCTATTGACGAATGTTAAGATTACCATGAACAGAACGTGTAAGCGATGAAGAAGTCTTAAGGGAAATAGGAAAGAAAAAGGAAACTTATGAATATATTGTCCGTTTACAGATATATTCTATCTGAAATTTTACAAGGACAAATACTCACCATCAGAAAGAGACATTTGAAATTTCTGGGACACATATTAAGAAAAGAGGGCCGAAAGTATTTAACTCCCACGGGACATACCGAAGAGAAGCAGGGCATAACAGCGAGTGAACTACTTAACGAGTTTGTTTGAATGGTTGGCAGAATAAAGACAAAGTGTGATGGAAAATGCGTCGAAAATTTCTGTCTAAATTTCTGGGATTATTTAAACTATAATGTATTCAGGGTATTGTCCCCATTTTGTTGTTGTTATCACAACGTTTCAGCCGTTGTGCCCTCCGGCCTTCACCAGGTGTATATCGATCCTATAGGGAATTCTGAAGTGAATATTTTATTTAATCTACGGGGGGTAGACTGTTCTCGTTCTACTGCCCGTGTCTAAAAATATCTCATCGAGTTCTTATTTTTAGTACTGCTCAGTTATTGCTTACCCGTTTACAACGAGTCCAAGTACACATCGCCCATCCCAGAAATTGAACTCACAATTACTATCTAACCAAATTCACGAACCAAAGCTTTAATATATAATAGTAGCACATTAACGTTGATTCGTGACAATGGAATAGGAACAGTCTACCCTCGTAGATTAAATAAAGGGTTCAGTTTAGAATTCTCTGTGGGTTTCCCAGATCGATTTACACCTCATGAAGGCCGGAGGGCAAAACGACCGAAACATTATGATAATAAAAATGAGGACAATAGTCCGAATATAAATAGCCATTCCCTTATAGCAGTTTTCATTTCTTCATCACCACCATAATATATGTTTGTCAGTGCCTCTTTCATTGAACCAAAGAGATGAAAGTCTGAGGGTGCTAAGTCTGGTGGTGAAGTGAAAACAGCTGTAAAGAATTGGTTACATCAGCAACCAGCCGAGTTTTACGAAACTGGGATACACGCCATTATTCGTAGGTGAAACACTATCATTGAAGGAGGTGATGACTGTTGAGAAGTAGGGATGTGAACCTGTGATGTATAGCTATATTTTGATGTACGATATGTCTGATTGTGTCCCTTATTTATTATATAATAAAACAAATTGCATTTCTTTTTGTTTGACTCATCTCCGTAGTTTTTCATTTTGTATTTATATGTGTTAGTATTGTCTAGTCTTACTAAATTTAAATGCCAAAAAAATAGAAAAACTCCTTTGTATAGAAATTTCTCATGTATCACCCAGCAGAAAATGTCGGTAAGAAATATTAAGACCCAGTTTTTTTTTTATTTGTAGATGTCCTTAATTTATTGAGTAAAAAAGTAATTATAATATTCTGTCGGTAAAATTATTTTTATAAGTTAATGTATTTGAATTTATGTGTAAAATATCTTTGTTACTTCTAAAGTGTGCCCGGGGCAAGAAAAGTTTAGGAACGAATGCATGACATCATTATTGCAACAAACAAAATCGTAAAAAAAAAAAAAAAATTGTAAATGCTATTTTAAAAATAATACAAATCCCCACAGATCTTTATCCGTATAGTTTTGACGCTAAACCAATATGTGTATGTTTTTTTTTTTCTGAAGTTCACAATCACAATTTCATTTATGGAAAAACGAGCTCCTCTAAAATTCAAATTTGATGGGGACACAAAATTATAATCTGGAGCGAGGTAATAAATCCCAGTTTATTTATCAAGTGAAGAATAAATGCATCGTCGGCTCTGGATAGGCAAAGGATCATATTGGAAAGTCTGTAAGGTGAAGGAAATGGTATATATGATAATATGGAAAAACAACAACAGATTAATTGTGAAGATGAGTATCAAATCGGAAGCTAGAACTGGGAAGCATATCAAATAAGAACAGTGAAGGGAATGACTATTAGTAATATAAAAAAATAGCATCAAATAAGAAATTCTGTTGAAAACTCGTTAAAGCTGACTAGACGAAATATTATTTACAACCCTGTAAATGTAAATTGGTACACATTGTCAGGTTTTAGTGTGGGAAAATCCGTATGCCCACCCAATATGGTACACAGACCAAGTTCGCAATTTATAGTAGATAATCCAAAAATTGCCCGTTTCTATCAGCCATTACTGCAGGCATCAGGTTGTATCCCTAATTTTGACACAGTTACTGCAATGGAGATGTGCTATCTGAAGACTGGATTCTAAATCACCAACGCTCAAACCAGTTCTTGTCCTTTGGTCATACATAATAAGAAATCAGATTATCTAAGTGGATAAAGTTTATGCTAGAGGAAAGGCAAAGAATGCATTGGCTGAAACACAGTAATCAAAACAACAAAGACGAAGATACTGGTAAAAAAGTAATTTAAATGCAAGGAAGTAAACGATCGATAACTACGAAATATCAAATTGTTTAGCTAAAAAGTTAAAATCGATCAATTATTTCCGACATTGTAGTAATTAAACCTAACACACACACACATTTTCAGTTCCGGTAAGAGACTACCCCTATCGACAGCATTTTTCTATTTCATCCAAAGAAAGTGTTGAAAGAACTGAATAATTTCCCCATGTACATGTGGGGGTAGCCCACGTAAAACGCGAGCATGGGTCAATCCTGCACTCGTGGGAAAATATCAACAGGTGAAAAAGTATCAACATGTGGGTCTAGCAATAACTGGATATCACAGGGTTTTTAAAGAATGTCATCATCACGATATTTTTTTAGTCTATTTTGAAAAAATTAAACGTTTTACTTTTAATAATCTGAAACTTTTAGATGTATAGAAAAGTTATTGTACTAAGTCTTACTCTTAGTACAATAACCTTTCTATACATCTAAAAGTTTCAGATTATTTTTTAAAAGTAACTAAGACAAATAATAACATTTGAATAACTAGCACTAAAAAGGCCCATGCGTTTGTACTTTTTCTGTTAAATTCGACCAGACTTAAGAATGGATTTACACGTTAATCACCCGGGAACTGTCTGTAATCCAAGTCTTCTATTTCTGGATCTGCCATAGCGGCGATAGCGTGGAGTACCATTTTCGGAGTGCATCAAAGGTAACATGGAATTAGCTGGGTGGAAAGCAGTGTTACAGTTAAGGGTTGTTTGTCCAGTGACTAGAGAACCACATGTTTACTCGGGACTAGCTAGAGATAGATACGAACAAAAAGTATTGTTACAGCAGTATGTCATCCCATACCTTCACCAAACTGAGAAGTTGCCAGCTACTTAAAGTCTTGGAGGGTGGGAAGAGTTCTTTCTTTGATTGAGAAGTACAGATGATGAAACAGTCTATCCAAACATGATAAAATTAACTAAAAGCATCTGGGATAAAACCGAGTCCTAGGGGTACAGAATGGCGATTGGTGGGTAACTGTTTCTCTGAAGGCACCGAAAAGAAAAAATTGAATGGTTCCAAGCTATACAACCAGCTGATGGCAAAAAGTAGATCAACACCTACGGCAAAAAAAAAAAAAAAGTGTTGAAGGTTTTTTTTTTTTTTTGTGAGATTAATTTGTTAATATTCAAATTCAATGTTTTAAACAGTATGAAGATGTTCTTTTACATTACAATTACCGTAATAGACTGCAACTTAGAAATGAATGTCAAAAATATTGAATCACTATATATATATATATATATATATATATATATATATATATATATATATATATGTGTGTGTGTGTCTGGGTATAACAGAGTCAGACAAAATTCTTGGTAATATCTGGAGTAAAAATAAAATTAATAAATAAAGGTATTTTAATTTGGTTTGGTTCATTATGGTTTTTAAAATAAAGTTCATAGCTTAGCTTCTAGACAAGTTAAGTAATTAAAAAGGAAGCATCGTAAACATTAAGTAAAGAAATAGTTGTGACTGTTATTAACAATATACAATGTCCACATATCTTTCTATTTTGATTGTTTAACCGTGATATATTGTGTCGTGACTTAGGATTTCCTTATTTTTTCGTCTGCTATCCATAATGACATTTCTTTATCTAGCAGACGATATAGAGGGGAATCATAATTCGTAAACACTAAACAGTATCACTATGCCACTGTTTATATTCGTTCATAATACACAAATAAATATAGGTATATATACATGATTTAACAACATTGTTTACGGGAATAAATAAAAAATCATTATGTTGTTGGTTTCTATTTTAAAAAGAAATCTCATCATGCTGGGAAAAAACGACTTCATTTTTACTTACCAATTGGATATATATGGCATATTTGAATAAATAAATAAAATGTTATAGAACCGACACACGGACAGACAGTTAACAATTATTAGACAAACACACAAACACACATTTGGGCTTTGCCTTCTTACCCACAAAAGCACTACAGTACACGATCAATTCAAAAGGAAAGTTTATATATATATATATATATAATATATATATATATATGGTATTTTTGGCGTTTTTCTTGATGGACGGCGAAGAAGAGATGGAAATGAAATGAAAACGTCTGTTGCATAAAAATATTTTGTGTTTTTATATTTTTTAAGGGGGGAAAAATAAACATGGATTTTTTAAAAAATGATTTTTAATTTTAATTTTGAATATTATTTTTTTAAATTCTGTTTCCGAGTTTGATATTTACACCCATATTTCCATATATAAAAAATAATTCAAATTATAAAGTAAAATAATAATAGTAATGACGATAAATAAATAAAGAAAGAAAGCCAAAATATATTTTTTTGTAGAAGGATAAAAAAAAAAAGAAAAAATTACTCAATGAAAAAAGAAAGATAATTTATTTCCAATCAGGGACAAACGGTGAGCGATCCCCAACCTTAAAAAAATACCAAATTTTTAAACTCGACTTCAAGAAAATAAAAATATCTAAACCTAATTAAACAACAAAAAATTCCAGAAACAACTTTACTAAATATCTAAAAGAACTAAATCAAGTTTTCAAAATGTTTAACTCAATTCTTGCTACTAAAATAAAATATCCGGTCGATGTGACGGTGTGTACAGTAATCTCTACCTCCATTAAATACTTATTTCGTTACAACCGGTGGGAGTCCCCAATGAAAAAATAACCCGACCTGAACCCACAAGTCAAACCCGCACATTCCAACTCTGATATATGAATATTAACTAACCTGGAAAAAAAAAGTAAAAAAAAAAAAAAAAAAAAAAATACAAAATCAATGAAGAGATATTTTCTCCAGGTCGCTTCAACCCATCCAAGATGGATATCAAGTGAAGCTCTCAAAAGATTCGCTTAGGACCCCCAAAATGTCCGATCTTATTTAAAAAAAAAAAAAAAAAAAAAAAAAAAGAAAAAAACGTAGCAAGTGCGTGTGGTATTTGTCTCCCTCCATGTAAGAGTGCACTTGCTGGCTGCTTGGTATTTAAAACTCCCCCCCGAAAAAAAAAATCTCTAGGTAAGTCCTTTTTAACAACTGCAGTCGATTATCCTTTAAAAAAATTTAAATCCCAACAAAACATTATTTATTTTTTTAAGAAGATATTTTTATTCGTCTGAGTAGAAAAACACACAAAAAACCTGGCACCTGTAGTATCAACCTACTATTTTTATTTATTTATTTATTTATTTTTATAAAAATATATACTTAACATACGTTGTCCGGCCACATCGCCGTCCGATACCTACCACAGGGCGGTCACAAAGTGGGGGTCCATTTTATAATGGTCTTGCAATTACAAATCGGCCCCCCTTATATATACAACTGGATGGTCGCGAAGTGGGGGGTCGATACTGGTTGAATTACTTATTGTACTATAGTCCCCGACTTTGCGGTCGCTTTTGGACTTTACCGGCCCTTCTTTCCTGGATGTTTTAAAGCCTAAAAAAAAAAATAATATATGTATATATATTATATATATAAATATATTTAGTCTGCTATTTTTAAAGAGAAACTTTCGGCTGAAAAAAAAAAAGTTTTTTTTTTTTATTTTTTTATTTTTTACCAGTTATGGCGGAGAAAAAGTATTTATTTTTAAAAGTAAAATTGGCGCACCCCAATAACAGTAAGTTTTTTTTTTTGTTTATAAAAACAGAATGTATAATTTTATTTTATGTGTTTTTCTTCTTTTCGGGTGGCATTTTTCTTCAACAGTGCGGTGTGTGTACATTTTATTTTTTTACCAGACCAAAAGGCGATAGAAATATAACATCAAAAAGTAACATTGTAATTTACTAATATTTATTTTTAATTAATTGGTCCATCTATTTCTAATTTTAGTTTATTTTATGTTTGTTTAATGTAACTTTTAAGGCGAAAAAGCTTATAAAACAAGTGGGAGAGACAGCAGGAAAAAATGATCATAAACTGCAATTGGGGACCCCTTAAAACGCAAAAAGTGACCCCTAAAAAAAGACCATTTGCGTATTTATTGATGAGGGTTAGCTTTTTATTTCGTTTTTTTTTTTCGATTTGAAACGTTAAAAAAGCATGGATTTAAATTTACTTTATGACTTAACTTTTCATTTCGATTTTGTTGTTGTTTCACCAAAAAGTACTAATGTTTACATTTACCGTCATTTACGTGTTTTTTTTTTGTTGTTGAACGTTGAATTTTTTAAAAACATGATTTAAAATGAAAAATATGCTTTTTATTTGTATTTTTAATATGAAATATTGTATTTTTTTCAAATATATGAATATTTTTCTCGTATAAAAAAATAATTTAAAGAGTTTTTTTTTTTTTTTTTTTCAAATATTTTTTTTCAGATGGTATCTGCCAAAATTAAAATGTTTTTTTTTATTTTATGTTTAAACTTTAAAACTTAAATTTATTCTGGCTTTTATTTTTAAAAACTGCACTATAATTTCTGTAGAAAAATATGTAACAAATTATTTATGTCGGTTAGAAATTACCAGGTCTTTTTTATTTTTCAAAGTGTAGTTAAAAATTCTGTTAAAAATTCATCTTTAACAAATTAAATTCCTTTAAGGTGTTTTTTTTTTTTCATGCAACAATTTGTTTCTTTTTTAAAAATTCAATTAACTTTTCTTAAATTTAAATCAATATTTTATCTCTTATTTTGTAAAAATGTATCTTTTTCATTTTTTTTTTTTCTAAATAATTTTAAATAACTTTCACGATATATAAAGTCTTTTTCCTCCTAAAATCATTTTTGGACAATCTTTAATTTGAATTATTTTTCTTTCAATATTGTCAAAATAAGGCTTGTATATATTTTTTTTTTTTTTTTTTTTTTTGTTTTTGTCGTTGCAAATTTAAACACGGTACTAAGTTTTTATTTTCTCCCAGGCAGAAAAATCTTAGACTAATAGACCTTTATATTTTATTGTTCATTTACTACTCGCCACTCTTTCTTTGACTAAAAACGTTCGTCTAAAAGAAAAAAAAAAAAAAAAAAAGACCCAAGCTGAGCAAAATAATGTCCTACTATAAAAATATGATGATGGCGGTCAAAGTTCGAATAAACGTGCAAGTTCATGGATATCGATTCTAAGTTTAGCGAACTGATTTTCGGGGGAGGTAGATCGATATAATGGATCTTTTATCACGCGGAAATATACTCAAATCAGTAGAGGCGACTTAATAAACCAATTTATTTGTTTATTTTTCGAAATTCTGCCATGTTGATTTTGTGCAAAGGCTTGAGGTCATGAAGAATGATGCAATGTGATTGGTCGGTTAATGCGAGGCACAACCTTATTGGCTGATTGCTATCTCAGATCAATATTGATTTCAAATCGATCTTCATGCTTTGGTGTTCACTGACCATTCCTACTGCCTGAAAATTACTCAGGAGTCGACAGAAGGATTTTTTCTTTTTTCTTTAGTCTGGTCATCTGAACCTTTACATAACTGTAAAAAATTGTCTTCGAGGGAGAAATTTTTAACTTATGGTATAAAAAATAAAACTATTTTGTTATCTAGTAGCAATATTTTCAATTTCTTTGATAGTAGTATAATTTTTTTAAACTCTAGAAAGTTGATTTTAAAGAAAAACACAAAAACTCCGAAAATATGTTAAAGTAAAAACTAAAGAAAATATTTTTTCACAAAACAACGCTTGAACCATTTAGCCTGGTAATGGGACAATTGAATAAGTAAAACAGAAAGATTACTGCTTAATAGAAAAAACAATATTCTAGATTCCAACTACACAGGCCTGTTTGGAAATACAACTATCTCAGCTACGAAACAGAACTCGTCCCTAAAAAAAAATAATTGTCATTAGTTTTTATACTTTATTGCTGATGGGAGATAATAAAACTTCTGCTTAAATAACTGCAATAAAAAAAAAGATCCTTTATGTTTAAAAAAAAAAAAAAAAATTAAATCTAAAACTAAAAGGGTGATTTTTCTTACACAATATTCTTTATATTAATATTTTGAATTACCAATTATTTTTTAATTTTTATTTTCATTTCAGTATTTGGTAAGCTTATTTTAATTTGACAGACGGACACAAGCATGGTTCATCCAGTGAAGGAAGATTAAACTCATTACAGCAGTAATCATTTACTAGATAAATTTGCTGAATATTTATCCCTTGGAAAAGGATCTTTTTTTTTTTTTATTATTTTTTTATTTTTATTGCTATTTGCATGCATAAAATGCAACTGGTCTCACACAACTCTCTCTCATATATATATATATATATATATATATATATATATAAGACCTATGTATGAGAGAATTTAAAAAAAAAAAAGTAAAAGTTCAACCAACCTATCTCTCAACCAGCTTCAAAGTTTCATGGAACACAGCTGCTTAGTATCAGAGAGTCTACTAAATCTTTATTTACTTGACCCTCTGACCCTGATGAGCAGTGTATCCATGAAACTAAGTCAGTTGAAATTAATTGAATAATTTATTGCTCTAGTTCTCAATTGAACACTTTTACAAAAATTCTACTTGCCTTCTTTAAATTCTTGTACTTTTTACACATTGTTAGGTGTTATTGATTTGTTATATATATATATATATATATATATATATATATATATAATGACAGACTGGGCCCTATAGCCTTGGGTGGCAACTGGTCTAGGAGAAGGACAACTCTGAAAATGAAATCTATGTGTAACATTTTTCAAAGAGCATAGAGATACCACTATGATTCTTGTTGATCCATATGTGAATAATATTTTCCATTATAATTTTGATATAATGTGGATGGACAGCTAGTGTAATTGTTATCAGCACAGAAAGTGAAATCAGCAGTTTGAGTTCAAATTCCAGTCTAGTATGCTGTGTTCATTTTTTGCAGAAATCTCCTTGAAAAAGGAATGAATCTATAGTAGAGTAGACTGGGATCTCTAGTCTTGGGTGGCAAGGAAACTATTCCGTTCTCTTTCCTGTTTTTCATGACAATTCCCAGATAATAAAGGAAGCTGGGAAGAGCCATGATCAGCTATGTCCTGTCATCAAAAAAATTAGATATATTTATAATGTAGAGATGCACTGTAATATTTCTCAAGGCCAAAAATAGAATCAATGAATAAAGTTCAAATCTTGGTTGAGGAATGTTCTATTCACTTGATACGAATGTTAATGGTAATACTAGCTGTTTCCCTATAAGGAAACATTTGACATTCATTAACCAAGCAGTTAGTACTATTTTTGGTTAGAAATTTATAAAATCTTTTACAATTTTTCAGGAAAATAGGTTTCTCAAGTCAAGTAGCTGTTATTGTCCTTTCCAGTATTATTGGAGGTTTCCTTCCTAACCTTTTGTTTGAAGTAATATGGAATATCAGCATCTTAATTATATCATTTTCTCTTCAAGTTACATGTGCTATCCATTTAAGTTGTTGCCATTGTTGAATGTCCTCAAGTGATGTAGTTTCTCTTTATTTGGTAGAGTTCTTGGTTTGTGATTCTGTAGCACCAGTGCCTAGGGTTCAAAGGTTGTAGTCTGTCACATCAACAGATATTTTAATGTCTCTTTGCAGATAGTGTGCCATCTTGATTGATGAAGAAGAGAATGGATAATAAAATAAGTACATAGTCAAACCACACTTCTATACTGTTACTGCTCAAGTAATTATTAATATATGTGCATTTACAGTTAAATGATGCTTGAATCACTGTTCTTGTTCAGTCATCTAAGTTAAGCAGTGAGCCTGATCAGTACTTAGATGGGTAACTGTTTGGAACACTTATCATTCTGAATGATTGGGCAGTAAACCCTGACCAAAAAGAAGTCCCTACCTTTTGAAATATGGGGAAGTGATAAAAAGATGGTGTGACATATGATGACAGGCCATTGTTTCAAATCACATCTTGTATCTGCTTGGTGGAGGAACATCACTGTCTCAATGACAAGGAGACACAATCTCTAAAAGCCAGTCCAATATGTAGCAGGGTAGCATCCATTAATTGTACCAAGTTTACTTGGACTGAAACTGAAAAACATTTTGATTACTGAATTTAACCATAAAACAATATTTCTTCAAGGAAGACAGATGTATATTGATACATAATAGGAGTAGATAGGTTTGTCTATTGTCAAGTTCACACCCCTCCCTGGTCTTTTGAACGGGAGCAGAGATTTATTCCTTGTTTCCTCTTTAGGATTGGTTTTCAGGTTCCTTCTACTTCAACTCTATACTTCTAATGTCTCCACCTAAAACTGACTTTTTATTTAATATTGAATTATCTTTTCTGTTCTCAATAGGAGTAGATAGGTTCACCTATCATCCAGTTCATACTCCTCTCCAGTCATTTGAACAGGAGTAGAGGTTTATCTCTTTTTTCCTCTTTAGGATTAGGTTTCCAATTCCTTTTTCATTCACTCCCAGTAGCCCCTTGCATCTTAGTGGCATTATTTCTTTGCTTGGGGTGAAATGATTCAAAAATGTCTTTTTTTTAAAATAAAGATATTTTTATTTATACTTTTTAAAAACTTTTTTGGGATAATTTATTTACAAGCAAGTCTGTGTTTGAACCGAATGAATAGTGATTTTGTTCAAATGTTAAGGGTGCTTTCAGACAGACAACTGGTCATTTTTAAACTTTACATGGCTATTATAATTTGTGATTATCAAACAACTAGGATGGCTATGACAAGTCTTAAAGTGAGTCTAATGCTTAAGACATGTCTTAAAAAGAAATATCTCAATAAATATGAGAAAGGTTTCATCTACACAATTTGAAGATGACTAAAAGTATGTTTGACACTAACATCTAGACAATATTTATATTCAATTTCTATAAACCTATCTTGTATGTAAATTAGAAATGTTCATGAAAGAATTAAAAAAAAAAAAAAAAAAAAAATCTATCCATGTTTGTATTTTAATTAAAAAAAAACTTGCCTAAACTCACACACAAATACACATATATTTAACATTAACAAGATTGTGTCCTTCCCCACCCATGGTTGACCAGCCTATTTCTGAAAGATAACGTCTTTAAGGCAAGCAGTCTTTGTAATTAAAGTGCTTGATATCAAGAGATATTACATTAATAGCAATGAATAAAATTAAATGTGCACTTATTGTGTCTCAACTCCAACTTTTACATCCATTCTTCAGGAGACCTGATTTTAAAATTTTTGAATTTATTTTCAATTTTTTTCTTAAAAGAGATTTAATTTTTATTTATTTACAGTTCTATTTTATAAATTAGAAGTCCAGTGTAGAAGCCAAAATTTGGAATGCTGATTTTTCAAAGAAATAAGGTCCTACCAATTTGGGAGCTTGGTGTAACACAATCTTCCAATTCTAAAAGTAGGCACAAATGGAATCTTCAATGCTTGTAAATTAGAAATTTCTTTCCTCATATTTTTTCCCTCTTTTTATATATAAAATTGATTGCATTGATAAAGCTGTTACTTTCTCTGAAGAAGTTTTTTCCTAAAACAAAATGTGTCACTAGATAGATTTTATCTTATCAGTCATTACTATATATATATATATATATATATATATATATGTACACACACACATTTTAAAAGGATATGAATTTTGACCAGAACAGTACTGTGGTTTCAACCACTAAGGTATCATCAGGTGGTTTGTTCACCAAATCAACCTCAACAACTTAAGTACATTCATTCAAAACTAGAAGTGGAGAGAGAGAGTTGTAGTGAAGAAAAAAAATCCCAACTTTATCTGGGTTCAAATAACCCCAAACTGAATTTCTTGTCTACACTTTGTCATGATCTCTGACCCCCCCCTTTTCAATAATTCAGTGCTATCTTTATACACTGCTAAAAACAGTTTCTCTTATTGGCATAGCTTACACATATTGGTAAATATATACACATATTGGTGTGTGTGTGTATATATATATATATATATATTTTTATACACGTTTCATTAAATAATATAGACAAGTGTTGTCTATTTATTTTTATGTAAAATTTTTTATATCTTCTGATAAGTTTGGTAACATTATCATTTACCGAAAAAAAGAAATTCACAATATTTATCCATTATTTTTTAATAAAATCTAAAAGCAAACTCAAGCCATTATCAAAGATGTAAATACAAACATATCAAACAATATATGGACACGACAGTGATTATATAGTCTGTCATTGTTATGTTTACATAGTGGATCACTAAACAAACAACAACAATGACAGATATAAGACGCTAGAAGCGTCCATATATTGTTTGATATCTCATGATTTCACATCTTTGATAATGGCTTGAGAATGAAATAAGGATTTTATTAAAAAATGGATAAAAATTGAATTTAGTTTCATAAATGATAATGTTACTAAACTTATCAGAAGATACGTTATGAAAAATTTTACATAAAATAAATAGACAACACTTGTCTATATTATTTAATGAAAACGTGTATAAATGAAAATATGCTGCCTAAATATATATATATATATATATATATATATATATATATATATATATATATATATATATATATATATATATATAACGATTATTATGTTAGTCTTTACATTATGTAAGACACTCCATTTAATGGCTGGACTTTTATGCTTCTCCCTAAAGTTCTATTAGTAGCTTGCCAGTTTTGTATTGAACCTACATTCCGGGATTCTAAAAGATGAGGTATGATTATACCACCTCTTCTTGGACTGGCCCTCAGTGCAACCGATGTATTTTTTGTACTACTATTTTCACTTTCCACTTCAGCACAATAGACAACCTGTTCCATACAACATAATCCATTTTCACCTTTCATGTCACCTTTGAGTTTTAAATTTTTACTGTTCATTCTTTTTATAATGTTGCCTATATTGCTAGTGCAACTATAGCTCAATTTGACTGTATTTTGGTTAAATAACTTATCCAGTTCGGACATATTAGGGAACTGCTTATCTAGTAGATTAAAAAACATCCTTTCTATGTTTGTTTTTACTTGTATGTTAAAAAGTGGATTTAACCAGATTATGTTCCTCTTTCTTTTTGTTTAATATTATCATTTCTTGGATTTCTTTCTTCTTAGCATTATGCACCTCTTATCTTAAGACAGATACGCATACTTTTTTTTCATTGAATATATCTTCATTTGAAGAAATATTTTGACTGTCTGCATTGTACTCCTAATGGGATTTGTTTAATTATATTTGATGAGTGGTTAGATGCCGTATCGATATATCTTGGCGTTGTATTCGGTTTCATAAAAGGTGAGATAGTTTTGATTGATAGGTTTAATTCTGGGTCCGAAAACTGGACAACTTTCTTCTTGATTTCTACTGTAATATTAAAATTCAGGTCTTTAAATATTCTATGCAGGTTTTTTTCTGATGGAATCATTTTTTCTTTTATTATCCAGTATTACAATAGTACTTAAGTTGTTGAGCTTCATTTGGTTGATTCGATGAACAAACCACCTGATGAGACCTTGGTGGTTGAAACCATGGTAGTGTTCTGGTCAGCATTCATATCCTTTTAAAATATTAAACAACTCTTCCAACTTGATATTGAGCACTTTTGATGCATACAATTTTAACAAATATTTTACTGTTTGTTTACTCTTGTGTGTGTGTGTGTGTATATATATATATAATATATATATATATATATAACACTACACATTGAGTGCTGGTATTAATAAAATAGTGTTCAATGCAATATAACAGAGCTATAAACTATATATTAATAAATATGCATCTTTTTTTTTCCTCACCAATAGCATGACTCAGTTTCATGCTCAACCTCTTGTGCATGAAACTTAGAGTTGTGCTACCATTGAGAGGGGAAAAAATGTATATTTATTAGTATATATACTCATTTCATATATTTAGGCATTAAGAATTCAATCAGACAAGTTTTATTAAATTCAACCAACAAGGTTTGTTTACTTTTTTTATTGTAGTTTTCCAATTTTTGAACAAGTTGTTGCACATCTGGATGAAAATTTTGGAAAAATTGTCCATGTCCCTGTTTTTAAGTATTGTCACTCACTGTACAACTGTTCTACATATGACCCCACTTATATGATACATGTGTATTTCAAATTTAAATAGAGCATTCCAAAAAAATATCATAAGTCTAAAAACCTTTGATATAATCTGACAATATTTAGTTGTTGATAATAATTGAGATGAGTGAAAAACCCAAGCAAAAACAAAGCAATAATCATAATTTCAACCCAGATGTGCAACAACTTATTTGAACATTGGAGAAATACAATAAAAAAAAATTACAAACCTTGTCAGTTGAATTTAATTGTTAATATTTGTTACAGTGGTTCAGATGTTAAATATGTTCAGATGTTAAATATGTTATGAAAATATTGGTATCTGCTTTCTTCTTTATGGTACAAGAGCCCACAACAAAGATCAATAATTTTTTTTATATGCTAAAATTTACTCAACATATGTGTTGTCGTAAATAGAAAAGGTTGACATACATATAGAAAGTAAGTAGTTTAATCTGGAGAATAATATAGTACACAGTTGAAAATACAGACTAATGTAATAAACAGTTAGTCGTTAAGTCCACTCTCTCTCTCTCTCTCTCTCTCAGTAAGAGAGAGTGCTGTTTAAATAGTCTTAGAGTAGTCCATCTTGTCAGGGTGTTCAGCTACTCCACAATAATATGTTTCAAGAATCATCAAGGTAGAGTGTTACTGAATAACATGATATGAATGCAAGAGGAGGTTTGATTGATTTATTTTTTATGGCTTATCAACCCTTAGCAGCTTATTTAAAGCCAGAAAATATTTTTAGATTGTAAGAATTTTTTTTAGGGAGATAATGATTTACTGATACAAGTCTTACTAATTAACCTATAACTAGGGGAGAAGCGATGGCTTCATAAAGGTATTTGTGCATAAGTGAATATAACTAACATGACTGGAATTAGAACCAAGGTAGATATAATCCATTACACCACCTGCACATCCAACCTTACAGCACCTGTGATGTTTTTCTACTTTTAATGAAAAGTATTGGGTTTTTCATCATCAGACTTTTTCCGCCAGGTAACTCTGCTTGTGTTGATGAAATACAAGTCCTTATCTTGGTTGTCATGTGCTAGGTATTCTTTGGACATGCTTCTTTTAGTGGTTTTACCATATTGGAGGCATGGGTAGTAATAAGTTGCAGTTCCAATTGGGGAATCGGAGAGCTGAGGTTGAATTCCAGTTGAGTTCATTATATTCACTTACAGACTAATACTCTTGGGAAAGGTACTCTTCTAAGCTATGGGTAAATAAGACAGACTGGATTGTATAGCCTTGGGTGGCAACCGGTCTAGCAGAAGGAAAACTCTGAATTGAAAATGGTATGTAGCTCCAGTGAAGCACATATTATGCAACTAAGGAAAGAATCATTCACACTGACTTGACGATCCGGACTATGGTCGACTATATTGGTGGGTTTTGGTAAACTAACACTGTAACAGCCAATTAACTATTTATCAATATAGATTGCTTAAGACTAGAGATTATGCTTGATTTTGTCCCCGTCCACATTTTTATCCCTTGAAGTACAATTAGGATTGAGTCTTTATACACTGCTAAATATTTCTTGTTTGTTCAACTATGGTAGCCCCTACTTTAACTAGCTTATACTAAACTTAACATGGTCTTTTCCTTTTGTTTAAGATTTCATTTCTTTAAATTTTGCTGTTGAATTTATTTCCATCATAAACAGATTGTGGATAGGGTGTATAAATTATCTCTTCAAATTTGAAATTATCTCTTGAAATTTGAACTCTTTTTGTTGATTCTGTTAACCATTACATTATCTGCACTTTTCATTCTGTTAGGTTGAGTCATAAATAATTCATGTTTTTTGTTCATCAACTTTGTTCTTCAAAAATTAAAGTACAACTACATTTCATTCAATTCTATATTCGCCATTATTTGCAATGACTTGTCACTTATCGGGCAGCTCTTCAGTAACTTTTGATGATCTCTTGAATCTGGTTTTCATTAGAGAAAATTTTCCCTATCTTGCAGCAATCAAAAAAAGATAATAATTGGATGGTGCAAAGTCAAGTGAATACGGCAGATGTGGGTAGAACAGAGGAAATGAGTTCCAAAATTTCTTATTCTTGTGGCATCTGGCATTTGTCATGGAGAACACTTTTCCTTTAATCCACTGTATACGCTGCCACTTTTGTGCAAAAACTAAGATATGTTTGTGTATACCAAATTTATTCTTGACTGCCATATATGATTAGTATTTAGGACGACATATTCATTATTAAAATTATGACTCAACCTAATAATTCTGTGGGTATGAAATTTTTCTAATTTTTAAAATATTTAAAAAAATTTTTCAGCTGTCAAATCTTTTGGGGCAAAATATCTATCCTGAGGAAGTCCGGTCTAGTCACAAATCTCTGGAACCTCTGAAGTAAGTTGTCCTTTTGTATGTGTCATTTCTAAACTAATATTTAATTTTAGTTATCCTATTTACATGAAGACTGTTGTCCTCATGAATCTAATATTTGGTTTTGTCATATTGAGATAATTATTCTTATCCAATGTCATTGATTCTCTACGCCTTCAAAAGCAAATGTAAAATATATGAACCCAAGCACAAAAGGAGCCATTTTCTTATTCTGAAAATAAAAGTATATTTATTATTTTGTGAAAACCTTAAATGATTCAAATGGGTAAGTAAATAAAAACTTATTTGGACGAATATCTTTACCTTTATTATTTTGATCATTAGTTTTCTGTTGGTGTACTCTCAAGCTTTCTACACTATCATCTAAAGTTCTTATATGAAGCTTCATCATCATTATTTGATAAATTAGACTAGTGTCCTCATGCTTGTTGTAATCATTACATTTTAGTTTATGCAGACTAACATTTCTAGAAGTTGAAGTTCTAAAATTAAGTACAAACAAACTTCTCATCTACAGACCCCCCCCTCAACAGACTTCAGATACAATGGACAAAATCTGCAGGCAAAATAAATAAAAAAAATATGCAGAAAAAAACTTCTAAATCATCAGTGATTTATTTCAAAATTTGTGGGCTTAGCAGAACAAGTCGTATTAGTTCTCTAAGTGACTGCTTGGTGGTGGTGGTGGCAGACCTTTCAATTGTAAATAAAGATGGGTGTACAGTAAGATATGATACATTAGTTTGTACATGAGAAAGTAGCTGTGAGAAATCTATTATTTATACAGTATATATACAATACAGTAAATATTTATGTATGCCATATATACATGTTTATAGTATAGTATTTACATTATAATCATAACCACTGGTAGTTACTATAGTGGTTTTATAACTCAAAAATAATCCCTTCCCATCTACAGACAGTTTGCTTTAACAGACCACCCCTTGCTCCTATTACTCTGTTGATGAGAGGTTTGTCTGTATTCTCAAATTTCAATGACTTATTCAAAGTATTTTTTTTTTTTTTGTCTAACACATACAGAATAAATCCAACAAAATATATTGCTGTCATATTTTGTTTGGTTCTATGTATTTAGAAGTTTTTGATAAAATACAAAGGATCTGCAATAATATTGGTGATGACCTGGCATCCCAGTTTCAGTCACTTTCCTCACCACTGCAGCATACCTTCCTTGTGACTTTTCTATAAATATTTTAATGGTAATTCTTCTGAGGAGCCTTCCTCTTTGGTACCTAGACTTTATGAAGTTAAACATACTGCTAAACTCCTGGTAAAACTCATCGTTTTAAGGTTGAAATGGTTAGATGTAAATGTAAGTTCTATGCTAACACTTTCTTCTATCATGCTTTTCACTCATGGAACTCTTTTCTGGCTTCTTGCTTTCAAGGCGACATTGATCTTCAAAAACTTAAATGCAATCTCAATTGTTATTTCCTGTTTCCTTAATTTATGTTCTTTTATTGTTATCACTCCTTAATAGTGTTTTTTTTTTTTTTTTTTTTATTCTCTCACACTCAGTAACTGCCTGCATGTTGGTGGTTTTGTTGCCACCTTTGGGATGAAAAGATTAAAATATATATATGAGTCTAGAATATTTAAATTTCTCACTTTCTGAAATAACTGACAAAAAATATTGGACTCTTCTACGATATTTTAATTTTCTGAGATTCACCTGTAAGACAATAAAAACAAAAAATCCTGGAACAACATAGTTAACCTTTGACCTGGTAGTTGACATGATTGCCCCCATGATGATACAAAAAAATCAATGCTTCATTAAACTGCTTTCCATGAATTTGCTTGCCGATTTGAAGAATGTCTCTCTAATAATAACAATAACGACAATTCAAACACATACATTGATTTCACAATCACTACTTTATCATGCCAGTTAACTTGACATTTGTCCAATAATAACTCCAACCAGCACAACAAAACACAAGTACTCCAATAAATCTTTATCAATGACACAAAATACATTTTTTATTTAAATGTTCATCCTATACAAGGCTCCAGAGCTACTCAAGGTAGAGGGTTATTGAATGAAGTTGTATGTATATGAGAGGAAGGAGTACCATATATACAAGGTAACCAAAAAAGTTCTGTATGTTTTTTTTTTGAATGAAGTTGAAATATATACGAAATGCGTGTAGCAATTGTTTTCAAATTCGGACAGCCGGAAGTAGGAACATCAGACATTATAAAAAACACGCGCACTGTGCCTGCCCATCAGTTATAAGCCAGACAGCTGTGAGAAGGATGGAAGTGTCTAGAGATCTTGTTCAGGGCTGTTTGCTTTATGATTTCAAAGTAGGCTTATCAGCAGCTGCATCAAGTTGCCGCATATGTCAAGCGTCTGGGGATAGTGCTGTGGATGAATGTACTGCAAGGCGTTGGTTTCGAAAATTCAAGTTGGGAGATTTGTCTCTCCATGATGAGCCTCGCAGTGGACGACCACAGGTCTTGGATGACAGTCCTGAAGGCGGCCATTGAAGAGGACAGTAGTCTAACGTGTGTTGAACTTACAAGTCAGTTCAATGTTTCCGATGAAACAGTTAGACTTCACCTGTACCAGCTTAGGTAAGATGTACAAACTGAGCAAGTGGGTTCCGCAAAAGCTGTTGGAGGTCCACAAGGGACAACGAGTGGCAGCCTGCGTATTGCTGCTTTCTCGCCACTGTACCGCATTGTTATTCAATCGAGTGCTTACCAGTGATGAAAAGTGAGTTCTGTTCGAAACTACCAAGCATTCCAGACATTGGTTGTCTCCTCAGGATGCTGTCCCTCACACCGCAAGGCCACCTATGCACCCACGCAAGATTATGCTTTGTTTTTTGGTGGACAGGTCATCAAGTGGTTCATTATGAACTGTTACCAACGGGCCAAACGGTCACTGGAGACCTATACTCGCAGCAATTGAAACATGTGCAACAGGCATTGCGGCAGAAGGAGCCAGCACTGGTGAATCGCAAAGGTGTGCTTTTCCTTCATGACAATGCCAGGCCGCATGTCACGTGAGTGGCCAGGGATACCATACAACAACTTGGGTGGGAGACTTTGCCATCCACCATTCACCTGACCTTACCCATCCGATTCCACCTCTTCCTGGATAATCATCTTTGTGGGAAATCCTTCACCAATGAAGCAGACTTGCGCAAAGCCCTCACGGACTTCTTTACGTCAAAACCCCCCAAGTTCTACTGCAAGGGCATTGAACAGCTGGAGACACGTTGGCAGAAGGTGCTGGATGCCGATGGCAATTACTTTGAAGACTAAATATAAGTTACACATACTGTGAAGCGTTTTCTTTTTTTCCTTTAAAAACGGACAGAACTTTTTTGGTTTCCTTGTATTTGTGTATAAGCTGACTTCATCTATAGTGTGACCCCTGAATTTTAACCCCACCAGAAAAAATTTAACTTTATATAGTACAACTGGTCATCAAAAATGCAGGATTTTTAACCTCTTCAAAAAAATTACCTGTATACAGTGGAACCATCATTTTTTTTTTTTTTTTTACATAAAAAAAAAAAAAAATTGATCATAAAAGCTCACACTATACTCGTGTATATATATTGTATGTACAGATTATGAGGATAGATAAAAATTTAAATGCAATGTCAATAATTATCTTCTTCCTGTTCTTTTAGTGTTCTCTCTCTTTAATAATGTTTTTCTTTTCCTCATATTCTCTCACACATAAAATCCTTTAAAACACCTTGAATGAAAAAAAAAAAACAAGTAGTTTAGTGTGTGTTTTTTTTTTGTTTTTTTTTTCTTATACTAATGTTCACCCAATACAAGGCCCAAGGGCCACTTAAGGTAGAGGGTTGTATTAGTGTAAGAAAGGACAAGTGTTAAGAGTACAGAACTGAAGCAGACTTTAGAAAGAACCAGAAACCCAATCTCCTGTTTAAAAGACCAGGGATAAGCATTAACCACAGGTGATAAACGAACCTGGTGAATATCAGCCTATTCAAGAGATCTCTCCACATTAAGCACCCCCCTCTGACAATAAATTAGACACCAGGAAGGTCAAGGTTCTCTTTTCTAACTCCCACCAAAATAATTAGGAAAAATATCCAGCTACATAGTAAAATAAATTTTCCAGTTGTCATGGGTGGGATCAGGTGGGAGGGTGATACTCTTGGTTGTTTAACTTATTATGTTGAATTCTCTGTCTTCAATTATACAATCTTTAGTGTAAGTAGAAGCCAAAAGAAAAAGGAAAGATTGATGCTACCTCCAAGAATCTCCATTAAATCTCAATCCAGAATTATTGGCAATAGAAAACCTGCTTCTACTACTGGATAAATTACATAATTCCAAATGACACTGTCCTGGGTATGACAATAAACTACGTCCAACAGCAAGGCATCTGATTGGGAGGTTCTGAGGAGTGTGGAACCACCTCTTAATTGCTGTTGTTCCCAGGTCCACCCTCACCTGGGGTGTACCATCTATTAGGGTCCTAGCTATAGGCAAATAGTTTACCACCAAACTGGAGTCAAAACACTATGAAAGTATAAAAATAGATTTTTATAGTAAAAATACAAGCAATACATTTTTGAAAAAAAAAAATATTTCCAGCAATACACTTGACTCAACAAAAACCCTCTTTACAAAAATACTTCAATGAAACCTGATCTACAAACTGATTTCTTGCAAGGAATACATATCCTGGTCACATAAACTTATCCTAAAAATCTTGGCATTAAATAACCCATTGAGGTTGATATACTGTAAAACAAAATAAACCTAAACCTATCGAAAGAATACACTGACTAAAATGTAGTGACAAAAAATGAATCTGGACAATTCCAAGACTGAGTTTAAGGATCTTGAATAAATAGTTGGAATATAAAGCCTTTCTGAAATATGTAACACCTTTAGTCAGTCTTAAAATATGAATCATTGAATGACGAGATGGGAAAACTTAGTGACGAAATTTTTTTTTTTTTTTTTTTTTTTTTTTTTTTTCTCATATGAAGAACAGTTTTATTGAGGAAATGAGAAAAAGACTGGAGAAGAAATACAATAAATGCTTGTTACAGTTTAAATCAAAATGTTTAAAATACAAGGATACAGCTCAAATTTTAAATTTGGAAAAGATTTCTACAAGTGGGAAGTGCGAAAAAAAACAGCATATAACTATTTTATCTATCCGATTTTGGACTCTCCTGTCCAATCTATAATTTTTAAAGATTCAGGGTCCCTCATACATAAAATAGTGGTTTACCAATTACAATGAAAGTATATATAATAAGACACATGAATTGTTTTTATTTTTAATATGACTGTGTTTAATTATACTACATGGCATTCAGAGTAATTTTGTGAGGAAAAAAAATGTTATTTCCTTTATTTACAGACTAATATCCTTATCTTTGTTGTTGTTATCACAACATTTTGACCAATGTGTTGATCTATGTAACCTTCATGAAATTTCAAATTGAACCCTTTATTTAATTTATGGGAGTAAACTCTACTGTCCTTCTGCTGTCTGTGTCTAGGGATATCTTGACTTGTTTTATTTAGCGTTGCTTAACTATTGCTCCCATGGAACAATAATGAAAAGGATTGATGCATTAGTTTGTGGATTTGGTGACATTGTAAGTGTGTGTTCAATCCCTGGGCTGGGTAATGTAGTGTCACCCAGTGGAAAACAAGACTAGCAGTTTAGTACTAAAAAGAGAATAAAAATGAGATATCCCTAGACATGGACAGCAGAGTGAGAAGAGTCTAAATCTGTTGATTAAATAAAGGATTCAGTTTGAAATTCCCTGAAGGTTATGTAAATCAACAGATATAGGAAGACTGAAAAGTAGAATAGCCATTAGTACATCATGTTAACAAGATTAAAGATGAGGATATTAGTCGTCAATGCACCATATTTTAAGATGGTGGCTCCTGCCCATTGGATCAAAGTATATTTATCTTCTATCATTTGGAATTATTTAGTTGGTGTCATTTATTTCCTCTCCTGGGTATGATGATAAACTATGTCTAACAGAAAGGCTTCTGATCAGGAGGTTTTGAGGAGTGTGGAACCAACTCTTAATTGCTGGTGTTCCCAGGTCCACCCTGACCTGGAGTTGGTAGCGCCTGTTAAGGTCCCAGCTATGGGTAAATAGTTAACCCTCAAACTGGGGTCAAAATACTATGAAAGTGTAAAAATAGGTTTTAATACCGGGAATACTTTGTAAAAAAAAAAAAAATTATCACCAGCAATAAAAATTGTCGGCATTAAATAACTCATTGTGGTTGATATGCCATAAAACAAACCAAACCACATTTGTTTCTTGATAAACAAATGAGTAAACAATTTGATAAAATTTTGAATAAATTATTTGAATGTCAAGTTGTCATGATTTGGTGCTCCTCTTCATTCCTTCATTTCTCCGGAACAATTTTATAAATGAATTAATTTTTTTTTTCTAGCAGTAAGATAAAAAAAAAATAGTGGTTAATCACTGAATTTTAATTTTGGCATTTAAACTCCATGATATAAATAACCTGGACATATGTCTTTTTAATTTAATCCTATCATGTATCGATTTAACTTTGCCATTAAACTCATTAAGGGAAGAGTCATAGTTTTTCTCATTCTTTTTATTTTCCCAAGTAATTTCAATATAAGAAAATTACAACCAACACTAAATAAGATTAATTATGAGTATAGCAACAATGTTTTAAAATGACTATAACAACAAGGTTTTTAAAATACCTAAATTGTAATTTTAATTTTTTTTAAATTACAATTATAACAGCAATGTTTTAAAATATTTAAATTGTAGTCTGTCAATATTTCTGAGATGAGGTATTATGTAATTATTTACATTAAAACACTATTGTCCTCATCTTTGTCTATATTTAAAATCAACGTTTGTGTGTTGTATGTGTTTGTTCTTCAGGTGGTTGGAATGTCGAACTGAACCCTTTATTTACCTCACTCTAACAAAATGTTCTAGTTCCATGTGCCATGTTTGATGGATGTGTGTTATCTCCTGTTAATTTCCCTCTGAAAGTTCTCCACTGCCTTAATTCACTTCACAAATTGAACTCACATTCTTTGGGTCCTGTCACAGGATCTAACCAACGCCTTTATCCACTGTGCCATGGTTCATTAGAAAAATAAAAGGTGTGAGAAAAACTACAATGCTTTCCTTAATGAGTTTAATGACAACATTAAGAAATTGATCTGTGAATTTGAAAGGATTAAAATAAAAATACATGTTTATATTATTCAACCAAACATGCTTGAATGAAGATATGTTGCCTTATATATATATATATATATATATATATATATATATATATATATAATTATATCCAAATACATTTCAACATTATACATATATATAATATATTTATTAAAGACATATTTTATGTTTAACGTTGTTATTTTATAGATACAAGTATTTAAGCAAATGCTCTGTTTATGATAAACAGTATTAAATAACATTTACCGCCCTGAATGTCCGAAAATTTTCATAGAAAATATTTGTTCTTTGACAGGATTCGAACCTGCATCCTATACGGAACCGTCATATTACGCTGACGTGCCTTACCGTCTCGGCCACAAAAAGAAGCGTTCGGTAGACAAGGTCGAATTTACTGCTTATAAACTCCAATTTTCCATGAATCTCATACATTCATAACTGCTCTGGCGTATCGAATGTAAACAAATGACGTCATATATTAAGAAATGGACAAGGTCTGACAATTTATTTATTAAAGACAATTTATTTATCATAAACAGAGCATATCTGTATAAACTCTGCCTCTTAATGTAACCCTCTACCTTGAGTGGCTCCTAGGCTTTGTACAGGGTGAACCTTATTGTAAAAAAAAAAATACTTTTTAGTGTCTTGAGAGATATTTGGTATATTGAAGAAAAGGAGGCTTAGTGTGTTTTTTCAGTCGTGTGGTGAGCACAGCAGAATCAAAGAGGTGAATGGATGAGAAACTTAAGGTTACCTCATCAGTGAGTGTCTGGATCTTATATTCTTTAAGTCTGGACTTTATGAATGTTGGTGATATGAAGTCATGCATAAAGGATCATTTTTTTACTAATATTATAGTAACTCTAATTCTAAGGTGATCATTTCATTATTTAAAAACAATAGAAAACTGATCCCCTATTTGCTGTCCAGTAGAACCTTATATTAATACTAGTTTACCCATGCCATCAAAAGTGATGGTATATATATATATATATATATATATATATATATATATATATATATATAAAAAAGTTGAAAATATAAGTAGAGTTTTTAAGAATATTTCTTTCTATCTTTGAAAATCGTAGAACTGTGAAACCAGTAAAGTTACTCTAAATAAATGTTCTTAAAGACTCCAGTTGCATTTGCAACCTCTTTTTCCTATATTTTTTACCTGTGTGGGATATATAAAAACATCTCACTTTCTTATAGATATATATATATGGTATGTAGTGATGATGGGTATGTGTGTTTCTATTACTTTTATTCTATGATAAAAACCCACCAGACACACTTTTTCATATCACCACAATACTCTTATAATTGATGCTTGTTTAATTATAAGATGTTTGAAAATTTATTTGAAATTGATATTATTTGATGAGGTAAGTTAGATATATTCAAAACCATTGTAATAGTTTTCCTAATATAAAAATCTCTCAAGACAAAAATACTATAATATAAACATGTATCTTTGAAAAAGCAAAAATGGATGACATATTATTTTCTTAAAACAGTGGGCTTATACTAAAAAATATAAACCAAATAAGAATGTTAATAAAACCAATTTCTTTACAAACTGTATATCTGAAAAGAATACATCAATGAAACGAGACTCTCTACAAATCCTCTTTACAAAAATATGTCAATGAAACCTGATCTCTTATAAACTGATTTCTTACAAATAATACATATTCTATTCATACAAATCTGTTTTAAAAATTCTTTTCAGTATTAAATAACCCATTGAGGTGTTAATATGTCATAAAACCAAATATAAACCAAATTATAATAGTAAAAAAAGAAATAATAATAATACTTAGAAGAACGTAATTTAAGAAAATATAGTGTTTAACAATGTTTCGACACTGTCTTCAAGTTAAATTTAAAAATTTCATACAAGTATAAAAATATCAAAATACAAGTCTTCTTTAAAAATGTCGCTTGTTTTGAGAAAAAATGTTTTTGCTGGTAATCAGTACGACAAAATGAATGAAATATGTAGAAGCATTGAAGGAGAGCAACTAGTTAGACTTCTCAAGTTTGCCATTTTTACATTTTCTAATAAAATTAAATTTCTTTCGCACTGGCTGCATTTCATTCATTTTGTCACATTGAGTACAACGTTTTTTTTTTCTTTCAAGACAAGTGATGTTTGTACAGAGACATACTGTTGAAATATTCTTTAAAAAAATTGTTAAAAACTGTCTTTTCTTTTTCTTTTCTTAAATCACACTCTTCTTCAAGTGTTGAAAAAATATTGGAAGAGTTATGTCACTCATTTTGCTTGTTGGTGATTACCACCAACAAGCAAAATGAGTGACATAATAATAATAATAAAAGCACAAATGGACTGTTCTTGAGATCTGTGGAATTCATCACAGGGACAAAATATCATGCTCAACATATATCCCACATCAGCCAAACAATGGACACCTGATGATGACCAAAGGGTACTCTGTTGAAATGTTGTCTATAACAACATGTATATCAACCAAGATGAGAACAATTGTTTGAAATAATACAAGTATGTTGTGGAATTTTTGGTTATAGATAAAGTTCCTTTTTTTTTTTCTTTGTCTCTTTCTTAAATGTTCATTCACCTGAAGCAGGTATTTTTACTGTGATTTTTGCAAATATACTTTTAACAGTCACTTTCATAGAATGTTTACGTTCAAAAACCTTTTATGCCATTCTATGGCTCAGTCTTTTATGCCATTCTGTAGCTCCATCTGATAGAATGTAAACTTTAATTACATTTCCTCTGGAAACCTATTATCACTGACAGTGTTTTCATATTTTTGTTATATAAAGATTTTTCAAAATTAAATTGACTTTTCTCTAATATTTATTGCTTAAAATGATTTCCACTAAAGTAATTGATGCCAAAAATTCAATTTCCAAGCTTCTAAAAAGGATAAATAAAATAAAAAAAAAAAAAAAAAAATTTTTTTTCACACGAAAATCTCCTTTGATTTTTCCTCTTAATAATGATACAAAGATTTTGATGATAAATTTTGGTTTTGAGTTTGGGACTTTTTTTTTTTTTTCATGATGTAGCCTTCATTTTTAGTGAAATTTTGAACCAAGGATATTTTTTAGTAAAAATGTGTTTTTTTTTTTTTTTTTACATGAGAATTTATCAATTTTTGTACTTAAATAAGTGAAATCTTTTATTTTTGCATAAAATGCTTAAAATTTATGTAATAGTAGGACAAATATAGTATTAAATAATAATACTATTAATAATAATAATAATAATGAAAAATTAATCCTGAATAAGTCATTTTTTTTCTGTTACCAGTAACTGATGTTATCTTTACAAACTTTAGACAAAAAAAATTAATAATTGTCACAAAAAGTATTTTCTGCACACTCCACTTCTTTAGTGGCTATCAGGCTTTTTGTCCCACATATGCCATGAAAACGTTAGAAGGAAATAAGAAGTAAAATTAGAAAATGGTTTTGCATAAATTAGTCTCTTGGTTGCCATTTCTGATCTTACTCTTATTAATCATTTATGGTAAAGTTTTAACATATGTACCTGCAAAAGACATGGTGTGTCAAAAGAATGGCTTTTTTCTTGACCTATCTATTGCTGTATATTCCCTTGGTGATTTTTTTTGCTTATTTTAAAAAGTTATTTTTAGAATTTTAATAAAATCCAAACATGATACTGGGTTCATACATTCTCTTTTCTCTCTAGAATTGACAACAAAAATAATATTTACTATTTCTGTAAATGAGCAATCTAATAAATAGTGTTTAAAATTTCTGTTGTCAGTTCTCAAGAAAAAAAATGGATAAATCCAGATGTTTGCAACTGATTTTAGTGAATTTATGTGGCAAAAGCAAATGAATGAAAAAATACTATCTTTTTTTTTTTTTTCTTCAAAATTTATAATTCTAATTCCTCGTTATGTTCATTTAAATTTTCTTGTCTTGTTTACAGAATTTAAAAAAAAATTATGAATAAAAATTTTCCTAATTATTTCTTTATAAAATGGTAAAAAAGGTGAAAACAAATTTTTTATTCATGGATTTATAAAACTTTAGAAAATTATAAAAATATTTGAACCAACTATAATAAAATATTTATTATTTACCATTTTATAAAGATTTATTTCACATTTTATGAAGAAATTAATATGAAAAATTTCATACTATATTTAATATTAGAAACCTTGAAAAAATGTAAAAATGTCTGAACAAGAAAATTTATTTTTAATTATAAATTTTGAAAAATTGCATTTTTTTTTTGTTTGCATTTGCCACATAAATTCACTAAAATAGGTTTGAGAGCATCTCTTGCTCTAAATTGAACATTCTTTTAATTTTAGACTTTTTGGCAAGACCAAAATCACTCAATATTTTGAGTGTGTATCTTCCTGTTTATTGGGTGAACAATGTTTTCCTTGTATCTAATTACAGACTGTTTAATTTTTATCCAGGTATTTCTATTGATTAGACATTCTAGATCCTAGATTACAATTATAAAAAGAAAAAACATTGGAAGTAATCTGAGATACAAAATAATTTGGGAAGAAAATGTATAAAGTCCAGAAAATTATGCTTATTTAATTTTTTTTATTCTAGAATTCACTAAAAAGATATGTTTTCATAATTCTTTATAAAATGGTAAATAATAAATATTGCATTATAGTTGGTCCACATATTTTATAGACTTATAAATATAAAATTATTCTTGTAAATAAATCTAATAAATTAGTGCTTCATTCTTTTGTTGTCATATCTCAAAGTCAGGGAGAAAGAAAAAAAAGACTATACATAAATCTAGTTTTATATGTTTGGGTTTTATTAAAATTATAAAAATAGTTTAAAACAACAAAACCAGCTGAGGAAAAAAAAGCTTTTTGTTGCATATGGTATGATTTCCAATAATAAAAATCTTGATAATAGTGTTATTTCCAATAATAAATTCATACAGTCTTCTGTATTTGTTGTTCATTGTTTTTAAAAATTATAATTTGAGGGATCCTTCATTTAGAATTAATATTTTACATATAGTAACAACAATAATAATATGATAATGAATTGGTAAACCTCTACACTCGACTTGGGCATCTACCTAGAAGCAAACATCAACGGGATACCTACACCAACAGGACATTACTGATAATGTCCCACCTTACTGGGCTGTGACACAAACGTTTCATTTAAAAGGTGGACTTAGTCGGGCACAAGCTGCTCTCTGACTTAAAACTTCTACTATAGACCTAAAAGATATTTCAGACACAAATTTTGTGAACAAGTGTGTGTAGCAAGAAATTTGGTTACTGTCTTGTAGCACTTGCATATTTCAGGGGTCAAAGGCATTGGGTTGGAACAAAAGTTTGTAGCATTTTTAAGCGAATTTCAAAGACAATATTTAAATATTTGTACATAGGTCTTTTTCAACCATGCATGTGTTATTTCATGATACTACCTTTTGCCATCTTTGGGACATCTTTATGATTACATCCACCCAGAGCTTGGCATTTTTGTGGGTGATGAATTTTTTTTTGTTTTTGGAGGTTCTAGAAAATTGAAGTTCTTTCCAGAATTTTGTAGGGATTGAAATAAACAGTAACCTGAATGTGCAAAGGTCAGTTAACTATGGCAGGTGTAGTAGGACATCAAGCTGTACCAATTTCTAAGTTTATGTCCACATCATATTAAAACACTGCTACTTGTGCAATCACTGAAGTTAAGCAACATCAAGCCTGGTCAGTACCTTGATGGGTGACTGTTTGGGAATAAGTGCTGTTAGCTTAGATGCTCAGAATTCTTAATCAGAGACCCAAGTTCCAATTCCTATTGAGTTTATTATATTCAATTATGTGTAAATACCCTTGGGAAAGATATGAATCCACCACTTCTTCCCTTCAGCTATGGGTTAATTAGTAACACTTTTAACAATAAATCTTTATCTCAAAAAAAAAAAAAAATTTTATTTCTTTTTTTTTTTTTACAATCTGAAATATTTTCTGGCTTTAAATAACCAACAAAGGGTTGATAAGCCATAGAAAATGAATCCCCAAATCAATGTATTAATTTCTCTTTCATCTTCGAAGAGGTGTTAAGCCTGACATTGTCATGATGGAAAACGGCACCTTTCCAGTTGACTGATTCCGGATCCTCCTTATTGATTGCTAATGTTCTTTTATCTAATTGGGAACTATACTTTGCATCACCTTCTTTAGATGCCAACCTTTTTGCCCCACATTGTTGTAAATACTCTATTTTTTATTACCTGTGATTGTTCTATTAAAAAATGTGTCATTTTAGTTGCATTTGAGCAGAGAATTGCAGATGGAAATGTGGTACATTAAATGCTTCTGTTAAATCATGAAGTACTCAAACATCATAGTGTCTCATGTATGCAATTGATTTTCAAATGTCAAAGTATCTCTGCAATGTTCCATGTCATATGATCTGGATTATTTTTAATTAGTATTTCTATTTGGTCACCATCAATAACTGTGTACCTGGAAGAACTTTCTTGGACTTTCAGAGTAAAATTTTCACTTCTGATCTCAGCTATGGCACCATCTCCATAAATGGCACATATCTTTTTTCTGTTTGTACATTTTTTCCTTTCAAGAAAGAAGGATCAAATGTTAACGAAAATGCATCTCATTTTCCTCCATTTTCACTTGCAATGTAAAACAATTTAAAATTTATGATCCACATGTGAATCATATGGAAAGACATTGAAACATCAACTTTTCAGAATATGTAGACATATGTCAAATTTCTGTCATGTGTGAAACCGTCACATTCAAAGGCTACCTATATTAAAAAAAAAAAATGCCCCAAACTTTTCCAACCCATTATACAAGCTGCTAAACTGTATTCAAGCAGTTCATTTTAAGGCTTTGAATGCAAGTCATTAGCAAGATTTTATTGACTTTAATAAATGCCATATTCTTTTGACTAGAAGAGGTCAAAATATTTCTAAAATAGCAAAACTTGTTGGGTGCCCACTTTTAATGGAAAAAGTTTACCAGGTCCAGTGTATCTTGCTTTCTCTTGTGGCTTATAGTGTGTGTGTATATATATATATATATATATATATATATATATATATATATATATATATATATATATATATGTTGTTGTTGTTGTTGTTTTGGAAAGTAATAGTACCAAGACACACCGTGCTAAGGCCAGAAGCCAATGTGATGGCTTGGGAAATGTTTTACTGTGAACCTCTGGATCCTATTGTTCATAGGGAAGGTATTTTGTTGTATATCTCCTACTTAAGCACCATTGAAAACCATGTATACGCCTTTGTACAAACAGTTATGATAGCAGTGGCACCTTTTAGAGCAGGACAATGCACCCTACTGCATTAAAATAACTTGACGAATATGAAGTAACCTTTTGTGTTTTTCTGGCCACCAAACTCTTTTAGTCCCATCATTCACTTATGAGATATATTAAACCAGCAATTTCATTCTGCAAGACCTTCAGCATATAACTATTTACATTAAAGCCTTCTCATCTGACTTTCAAGTCAGATGAGAAGGCATTTTGATCTCTAAGTTGAATGCATTTTTAAATGTATTCTATACTGTATTAAATTCTCGTTCTTGAATATTTTCATTCTTTAAATAAGATTAGAATAATCAATAAATTACTATAATTATCTCTTTAATTGAAAGAAAAATATTGTTCACAGTATGTCATTAAAGTAAGTTAAACTTTGTATAATGGTATAAACAAGTCACTAATCACTGTCAGTTGATCCAGGAATTGTCAAAAAATTGGACACTGCTTGATTTAAAAAAAAAAAATGACATACATTGGTTTAATCAATTTTCATAAAATTTATATCATTAAAAAGAATAAAAAAAAAAATCTGGTAAAATGATTCTTTTCCGTCATGTGGGGAAGAAATTTTTTTTTTTTTTTTTTTTTTTTGTTAGAAATTATTTTACATTTATATAAAAAAAATTAAAATAGAAAATCCACTAGAAAAGTTCAGCTCCAAAATACATTTGCATTTTAAAATTCAATTTAGTAAATTTAATGAAAGCTTCTGTATTTATTTATTGATTACTGAAGAGAATTGCCAAGAACTAACTTGTGATCCTAATTTCAAAATATTTCAAAAGTTGAAGATTTGTATGGCAATAAATAAATAAATAATGAATATAATATTTATATGCTTTTTTTTTTTTAACATTACTCTTGAAAGGTAAGTTTTATATCCATTTGATAAAAGGTTAGAAAAAACAACACTAAAAGCCCTACAACCTTTTTTTATTTTACTTCTCTTTCACTTTGTCTTCGTCTCTCTTACTTTGATTCAAAACCTGTTATTTGATGAGAGCCTTATTTAAAAATGGTATTGGGCTTATTAATGAGAAAATCTACAAAATAATTGATGGTCTAATATTTATTGTTTTTCTTCGAGTTTTTCTCTTTGTTTATTCATTTTGCTTTTGTTTTTCCTTTTATAGCAAACCAAGGCTGGGATATTTGAAGAAAGAAATGTGCTAGCAACAAATTTAAAAACAAACAGACAAACAAAACACGTGCATAAATCCTCAACCATCTGCAGGAAACAAAATGTCTGAATAACAAGAAAAATTACTCTTGGCTAATTTTTAAAAAAAAATGTTTGTTTTTCATCAACCCTGTTTGGTAAGAGAGTTTTACACACAGATTTGATTGGCACACACACTGGAGTGGTTTATTTTGCCACACTGTAGAGTAAACAAAAGTGAAAAATGAAGGGATAGTTGTCACCAGTGTTCATGAAAAAACAGCAACAAATCCATTTTAATGATTTGATTTTCACACCTTCTGAAGGTAACATTTGCTTTTTGAGGAGAAAAACTACTGATTGTGGAATTAACCTAAAGAATTAAAACTAGAAAATATTCCTACAGATTTTCTATGGATGCTTTTGAATTTTAAACAGTTGCTTATTTTTGTTCTCTCTCATTACAAAGAACAGATATGTACAAATGAAAAAAAACAAACCTGTTTTAAAGTTGATTATTTACATTGATAAAATAATCACACACCAGATTATTTAAAAAAAAAAAAAAAAAGCACAAAAAATGTGCTAATTTTCTTGTTTCTTATATAAACAGTTAATATCAACAGAAAGCGGAGAGAAAATATCAGATGGAAAAAAAAAAAACAATGTAGCTACAGAAGGTAATCATTTCAGCTTTGTGTTCTTAACCTGGAATAAAATGAATGTCTCTGCTTCTCTGCTGACAATTACAGAAAAATCATCAAGTGTGATGACATTTGTGTCGTCACTTCAACTATTCATTTAGATGGCATTACTGCCGCTGATGTCAACTACAGAAGAATATAGAGATTTCTGGAGAATTGTCTTCCTAACTTAATATCTACATGAACTCGTCTTTTATGAAATTAATTTAAAGCAGCTTAACGCTTATACAACTGCCAAAATTGACTGAGAGCCTAATCATATATCCATTCAAAACACAAACCATTCGCATATTATAATAGATTACAATTTCTTTGCTTACATACATATATGCATATTCACAGGTGACAAGCATTTTTTTTTTTTTTTTTTTTTATAAGCTAAAACATCTCTAAGGGTCAAAAAAAACAGGGGCAAAGTTAAATAATTTTTCAACTTAAATTTTTTGTAGATATTTTTTTGAAAATCTTTAAGCTTTTTTGCTAGCATTTGCTTTAGACTAAAAGAAAATCACCCACTAAATAAAAATAGTCCCCCACCCAGTTCCATTACGAAATCCAAAGTGATCTTAAAAAGAAAGTTTGTTTTCTAATCGGTGCCATATTGATCTTTTTTGGAAAATCTCCCAAGATTATCTTTATTCAAAAAAAAAAAAAAAAAAAAATTTCTTAAAAGAAATTAATAGTTTTAAGAAAGAATAAATAACATTTCTTGGATGCCAAAATTATGTTTAATAGATTAAATAATCAAAAGGTGGATAGTAGCTAAACTTAGCAGAGTTTTGCACAAGGCCCCCCCCCCCCCAATACACACACACACACACACACACACCAAAACAGTAAATTTATATGTTCCCATTCTTTAGGCACAAAACAATTGCTTTATCATTTAATCTTTTACAGAAATTTTTATATCTAAGCATATGAATAAAGACAAAAGGAAAACTTATTTTAGTCAATGTGTCTTGTCCTCTGATGGACTTAATCAAGGCAAATGCATATATCATATGCTGGGCGGGTTTCAGCAACCAGACACTAAGAGTTCCTATAACAAGATGAGTGTAACCAAAAAAGCCCTCTTCGTCTGGATTCTCACGATATATGTCAGTAGAAAGTTCATATGAAAATCTTTTAATTTGCATAATCTAAAAATAAAAACATCTTCACTACCAACATCTATAAAAAACACTCTGTAAAATTATATACAATTAGTAAAACAAATCACAAGTCAGACATTTTTAATGTATATCTTTTGAAGATTACTTATCTCTCGTATATATATATATATATATATATATATGCACATGTAAGTATATACTGTATACTGAGCTTTACACTATATTATTTATTTTCATATTTAGAATATATTAATTTCAGTAGAATTAAAATAGTTTCCAATATATTTGGTTAAAATATTTACATTTTGTATACATTATCAAAATTGTCTTAGTTTAATACACTATTTTGAATTGACAATCTGTATTTAAATATATTGCATATATTCTTCATAATATTGACTTGCATATTATCACTATCTTTACAAAGTTTATAGCAAACATAGCTTTATTGATATAAATTGTATTTGTGATAAGTTCTAAGGTTTTTGTCCTACAAAGCTGGTATATGGGGCTACAGACTGCTGTATCTCTTAGAAAAATACAAACCTTGATTTTGGAAAAGATTTTTAAAGTTTACTTTCATTTGTAATGGTCAGTCAATTTTAGAATTAGTCAAATTTGCAATACTTGTAAAATCTTTTATAGTATACTATTGTATTGTAATTAAGATTTCAAAATTTGTGATAGGCACTTAACCTTCAGTATATTTATACTCATATAAAATCTGTTATATGTTTAGAAGTAAGTTATTTTAATTCATTTGGTAAAATTTCAACTGTACTTTAACTGATACAAAACAAATACATGATTATTAATGATTTATTGTAGGAAATAAGACTGTTTTAACTAATTGTTTAGGCTTGACACATTTATAATTTGAACAAAATGCTGCTGCTCAGCTAGTATTAGATATCGGCTATCATTTGAACCTTGTCTTTTGTACCATTGTTAATTATTACGTTGTAATATTTTCCTAAGATAAAAACATCAGTTGTTCTTTTATCAATTACTATCAAAAGAAATTAGGATCTGTCCGTTTTATTTTTTATGTATCGAAGATAATACCAAGGGAGGTAATCACTAACAAGATTTTTTTTTATATCTGATAAAATTTTGATTATCAAAAGACCCTAAAATTATTATATTTACAATATATTTATCACCCATGTAACATTACTTATACACAAAACCAGAATATTTATTGCTTTAATTAGTTTGTATATTTACATTCATATACATCTATATACAGTGCCTATTTTACCAACACTAATATAGGGCATATCTCTGTAAAAAGCAATTCTAGCTAGACCATTACTACAATATAATGATTTCGATCCTTACTAAGTGCCCCACACTTGTAGCCTTGTGCCAAACTAAGCTCAGCTTAGCAAATATATTATTTTTTCTGGTTTTTAAACTGCTTACTTGTATTTAAAAGTATTTCACATATAAATTGAGATATATATATATATATATATATATATATATATATATATATACACACACACAAATACAAACTGGGGTGGCTGCCAACACACTCACTGACTTTTTCAATGGCTATCTCGAACTTTGTTATTCACATCTTCTGCTTGTAATATTCAGCCAGATATAACTACTTGTAAAATCACAATACACCAAACATCTCTACAGATAAATTGAAATTCCCAATGAAAACACTAATGGTGAGTTTTGCTATCTGTTCTGTGTGGTCAGACTAAAAGAACAATTGACCAGAACAGCCAGACTAGCTACCATCATGTTCTCCATTCATTCACTCTACACATCACCAGTGGGCAACCCTTATGCCACTGGTACTGATTTAGGTGTGGACAGTAACGGGGCACTTTGCCTCCAGCCTGTCTTTCCTCAAAACGAATTTTACCACCAGCTACAAACTAGAGCGGGCAACTTCCGGAACATTGAGAATTTTTCACGAGAACCACAGTTGGAACTGAAATCTATAATTTCTCCGGAAAATATGGAGAGTTTTCTCAGTCGGAACTCAAATCAAGATTCTCGTCCTGACAATAGTGGTGTTGTACAATGTCATGGAAATCTCCAGTCAGATGATAAACTGAAAGACATTAATGATGACACAATCAGTTTACAGAATATTGTTAGTAACAGAAACACTATTGGGGCTGGAAATAATACTAATACTATGAATAATAATAATAATAATAATAATAGTACTAGTAGTATTAGTAGCAGTAGTAGTAATAGTAATAATAATAGTCCAGTCAATCAAAATTGGGAAGAGAAGCCAAAAACTTCTGAAAGCAATAACCTTAATAATAATAATAATAATTGCAATGACATAGGTTGTAGTAGTAACACTAACGATGAAAATAAGCACAAACTTCATCCAGATAGTAATGAAGAAGGGACAAACTGTTGGGTTGGAGATGGGGTTATCAAGGAGGAGAAGAGTGACGGCATAGCTGTCGGGGGTCTGGGCTGGTCGGGGACGGGCGTGGTTGATGTCAAGGTGGAGAGGGGCGAGTCCAAGGCGTTTAAGTGCCATCTGTGCCGCAAGGCGTTCTCTCGGCGGGCGAACCTGCGCAACCACGAGCGAGCGCATTGGAACGGCAAACAGCATGCATGCCCACACTGCGGCAAGCTCTTCTCCCACCGTGCACACCTCGTCATCCACGAGCGCACACACACCGGGGAGAAGCCGTTTCTGTGTCCCGTGTGTCCGAAGCACTTTGCACAGAAGGTGCACCTGCAGAACCACGCCCGCACGCACACGGGGGAGAAGCCGTACCGCTGTCGATTCTGTTCAAAAGCGTTCGCGCAGCGTGATCACTTGAACAACCATGAGCGTATTCACACAGGTGAGAAGCCTTTCACGTGCGCCAGGTGTTCAAAGTCGTTCACACAGCGAGGACACCTGAAGAACCACCAGAGGACGCATACGGGCGAGGCCCCGTTCAAGTGTACAATGTGTTCTAAGGCGTTCGTACAGCGGTCTCATTTAAATAACCACGAACGTACTCATAATAACAGTGATATCACTAATGGTGCAGGTTGTGGTAGTAGTAATAGTAGTACTGGTAGTGTTAGTAGTAACAGTGTTTGTAGCCAGCATGGTTGTAAGTTTCGGGTTGGTGGAGATCGTTCACACTGTCACCAGCAGGATGAACGTCAAGACAGTGGCACAGGATTGTGCCATGATTTTAGTAATTGTTCAGATGGTGGGTGTTTTAGTTGTGATAGTCAACCAAACAGTTCTATTGTCATAAAGGTGGAGGCAAAATCTTTTGATGAATGTGATGAAATTGACGGCGAGCAGCAACAGCAGCAGCAGTGTAACCAAGGCAACGGTTGCCACTACAACAACTGTAATTGCACCCAATTGCAGCATCTCAGTGCCCAGTCTCACAACAGTTGCAATTGTGGCTGCAATCCCCTACCCAGTTGCCACCACAATCACCACCACACCCCACAACTCTTCTGTAGTCGTCTGAATCATGCCACTATCAACTGCAATCCAGATGGTTTTGTCACGACCTGCAAGAAGGAAGTCTTTGACTCTCCACAGGACGATGCCAAGAGACATGATGCCTCACAGTCAGATGTGAGAACATTCACCTACGACATCTGCAAAAAGGTCATGGCACAAAAAAGTGGTTTGAAAAAATGTAAAAACACTAGTACGGGGGAGGTTTTGTACAGTGCCCTGAATTTGCTGTCTGGATATAATCACTGAAGAACTTTCATTCCTGTCTCTTCCACTGAAGCAGCAGCAGATGATATAAACACCCAGCTATTCTTCTGATCATCCATCCATATCTACATATACAAATGTTGTATATACTCCATACATGAATGTATATTTCCAGGTTGTGTAAAACTATTGTATGTAAGTAATTAACAAACTTAACCTTAATTTGAGACGGTCATATCTACCTACCCATATATATAAAATGTGTATTTGTGATATACATGTCATTTTATAAATATCATTATACAGAGAATATACTGTATTTGTTCGTGTATAATGCAGGAAATTTTGTATCAGAATCAAAAGCCCAAATTCTTGGAGGATCGCATTATACACGAGTAATATTTTGTTTATTTGTATCAGTGAAGTACTGCTCTGTACAGTGTTCCTACTCTAACATAGCCTTTCTTATAAACGGCCAACCTGCGGATACAACTGCTTTTGAATGGCTAGTCTCAACTTGACATATTCTAAGAACCATGTAGAAACATTTGGATAAAAACGTTTCACAAAAGATGAACAATAGAAAAAAAAAAGAAAAGAAATTCTTAACATGGGAAAGGTGGTATTTTGCTTTTTTTATTTTTATTTTTTTTATTTTTTTTTTTTTCCCCACAAAGGACAAACTTCTGTAAACATTTTACCTTTTTACAGAAATAAGGTGTTGCATTATATATAAAATTATTATACATTCTTTCAGACCAGTTTTCTCATCTTTGTTGTCTTTATCCAAACATTTGGCCTGTATACTCTCTGGCCTTTATTTCTCAGATGAGGTGTTGTTACTATTATATATTGATACTTTCAGACCAGTTTCCTCATCCTTGTCTTTATCCTAAAATTTGGCCAATTTACCCTCTGGATTTCATTTCTCGGGTGAGGTTCTGTTACTATTATACATTGATTCACTTGGACCAGTTTCCTCAGCTTTGCCCAAATATTTTGATAAAGACAATCTCTTTGGTGGCCTTTTTTTTTTTTTTTGAGGCGAGGTGTAAGAATTATAAAATAGGCCCATTTCCTCATTTCGGTTGTATTCAAATTTCTTAGATGAAGCATTGTCATTATTACTCATTTTTGACTAGTATTTAATTCATCTTTTGTTTTTTATCACAACACTCGGGTCACTAGTTTACAACCATTAACCAAGCAGCATGTGTGTGTTTTTGGGGGTTTTTTTTTTCCTTTTGTTTTGGATGGTTGCCTCACTGATTTTCATTCCCGACACAATGTTGACTGTTATATTGACTGATTCAGGTTTTTTTCCCTCCTTGACATTGTCACACTATTTCTGCTGCTTTACTCTCTGGCTTTTCACAGATCTCTGTTGTATGCTGGAACCTTCTGGGAATATTAGCTAGAAACCTTTATTTGATCCTTAATAGCAAAATGAATTCATATCATATTGAGTAAATGCCTAAGGAAAAATGGATATATTTATGTAGTTGGCATAATGTATAGCAGCTCAGAATGAGAAAATCTGAGAGCCAAGTTTGAATCCAAGTTGCATCCATTACATTCATTTACATGCAAATACGCTTGGGAACATTATGAATCCATCTTCTCTCTCCAGATATGTTATTAAATAGTATAACATGTATCTGATAAAATTGTTATTCTTAAAAAATTAAGGCAACATTCATTTGCAAAAACAAAAAAAATAATTTCTTACAATTCAAAATTATTTCTGACTTTAAATAACCTACCTTAATAAGTGATTAAAAAATCAAATCAATCAACGTTAAGAAAGGATTTCATTTGACAGATTTGGATGATAAGACAAAAATCTCAGAAAGGAAAGAGTTGCATAGACATTTTGTTAAAAATAAAAATTTTATCTGAAAATTTGAAAGACTCAATGTATCCTTGTAGCAATATCTTGTATCAGAAATGAAAGATAGCAAGTGTCGTAACCAAAATGTTTTGATAAAGACAGTGAAACTGGTTTGAATGAATTGTGGTTTAATAGAAACAACACCTCCTGTCAGAAATTGAGACAAACATTTTTTGTGAAAAATATATTCAAACTTTTTTTTTCCCCTGACTGAAACAGGTGGGGGTGAGGCATCAGTAACATGATCGCATTATACACAGAATAAATACAGTGTGTGCATTTGTGTGTGTGATATACATGGGTAACTGAATGGCAAAATGAAAAAAAAAGAAACATGTTATGCATTTCGTCTCTTGAAAGAACTTCTTCAGGCACCAAGTAAATATTTGAAGAGAGGAAGCACATAATACAGAAGAGCTTTCATTTTTGTCATTTGATTACCCACTCTTAATCCTTAATCTGATATATGGATTTGTTTATCATATATATATGAAAATAATATCAAGGCATGTATATATACATGATATTTAATGATTAATATCTTAATATGTGTTTGCTGAAAATTGAGTATTTGGCATAGTTGGCTTGCAATTACATTGAATTTTTTCTTTTTCCAAACAAATTCCATGATGGAATCTTTGATTTTCTACAGAAATATTTCTGGGATAGGGTCTTTGCCTATGGCATTTTGTGTGTGTTACATTATTCTTATCTCTTGACAGTTCATTTATGTGCACTGTTGTGTCTAAAATGTTTATTATATATATGTGCATGTGTACATGTATAAATTTATGAGTGCTTTGAGATATGTGAGTGTGTGTATTTGGTGCATGTATAAATATATGATGGCATTAATATGTGTGTATATATATATATATATATATATATATATATATATGTGTGTGTGTATGGAGAAATTCCTGATTACTTTGTGATTATGTATGTATGTGTGTGTATATATATATAATATGGGCAAAAACTATGACAAAGTGGGGAAAAGTTTCAGTGTGGCACTTGTCCTTTCGGAATTTATCTGGCAAAACAAGAGGCTCGTAAAATATTTAAAAATAGAATATTGGACTTCCTGACAAACAGAACAAATTATAATATATTATTCTACCAACCAACTCTATCTTGACTATAATTGAAAAGAATTTATCTAAGCTTAACATAAATTTGTTACAAATACTTCTAAAACGAAAATAGACTTAATTATTACAAAACAAACCTCACTTTATTAGTTTGACCATAATTTTGATTTAAAAAAAATGCTACCTTATTAAAAGAGAAAGCAATTTACTAAGATGAAAATGTATAGAAAGTGCTTTAATCTTTAGATCATCCACAGTAAATTTATGTTCAGTTTCTTACAACATTTCACCTTTTTTGGCAGATTTTCTGTTATCACAATGGGGAATATTTAATAAGGAAAATGAAGAAAACATGGACAAAAAGAAAAAGAAACTAAATGAAATTGATTAGAGTATATATCTGCAAAATATATTTATTTTTTATTTTTAGTATGTAGCGTCCCCTTTCCTTTGAAAGGGGACGCTACATATGTATACATGTGTAGTCACAACAACGTAAACATTGCTGTCCTCTGATGAAGTCTTAAAGGACAAAACATGTCACCCACAAAACATTTTCCATTTTGTCATAGTTTTTTTTCCCTAAAATTGTTCTTGATATATAAAAAAAAAATTCCCAATCAGCTAAGTGACAAAATTTTATATATGGTGGGCCAGATAATTGAAAACAAAATTAAGATAATCAGTTGAAGAAAAAAGGATAGCCTTGACATGTCCTCAGAAGCATCTGCATACCAAGTTCAGAGGGTACTTGTTCCTGTTCACCATTAAATCCCTGACATTGGAGTGTTTGGCATTATGGGATATGCTGATTGGTCTTTCTCTTTTGATGGTGCTCCATATGTAGTCATCCAAGCTATTTAAATTGGGCGGGCAACGAGGTAACATTATGGGATGCCATGATTGTGAATATTCTTGATCAACAACACCTGTGTTATTTTGACCAAATGGTATTGAGAATAATCCTGCCACCTCCTTGGTCATCATCTTTAGCACCTCAATATAAGCAGTGATATTTATTCTTGAACCCTTACGGGGGAGAGGATAGCATGATATAATCATTGTTGTTCGTGGCTCTCAGGACTATTACAGCTGATGCAAATTGTCTGAGGCACCTGATATTTCCTCTGACTATCTAGCAATTGCTGTGGTTGTTGGCTAGTGTCCCAAACATGACATGCCTTTTTTTTTCTTTTTTCTGTGTCAGATTGGAAGCTAATGCCTTCTGTAGGTCCAAAAAAAGATTGTTATAATTTGTCACATATTTCTATTTAGGGACCACTACAGGTATGTTCTCAAATATCTGTTGCCTCCTACATATATTTTGTTTATTACTTATATAGCCTGCCCAATTAAAAACTGAAGTACCATATTAATTGAAGAAAATTAGTTGCAGACTGCAAGGGTGAATTTTTAGAGTTTGTTACTGAATATAAATGAGATAAAAACAGATATAGAGTGACTGGGTGGGGGTGCGAAAAGTTAGAAGGATGAATTAGATACAATACTATTTAACCTGACTTTATTCCACCAATATTTCACATTGGTGGAATAAAGTCAGGCCAAATTTATTCTATCCAAATTTCTACCAAATATTTATTATTTTTAAAACCCTTTGCAGCCAAAACTAGGTGGTCTCAAAAAGCTCCATGAAACCTGCAGGCTATATATATATATATATATATATATATATATATATATATATATATATATATAGCTGCAGCATGACTTGCAGCATGAGGATGTCCATCAAACAGTCTGTGGTATAGGTTGAGTCTTTTTGTCTCTTCAAAAAAATAATGGTACCTGTGTTAGCATCATGCACACTTGATTCAATGATAAGAAATCAGTCAAGTTAATTAGAGAATGCCAGTGCCGCATATGATATGAGCAGTCATGAATTTGCTAATGGTATGTGTTTACAAGCAGTCCCCCATCAGAGTACTGACAAGGATCAATTCTGCTTAACTTGGAACTTCAGTGATTTGACTGTTTCATATATATATATATATATGTGTGTGTGTGTGTGTGATGGCCCCCGTCCTTTTTGCCCTTTTCTTCTCGGTGATGCTGAAATATGCATTTGCAGACAGAGAGTGGTGTTAAGTTTCAGTTTCCAACAACTGGTGGTCTCTTCAATCATCAGCGCTTCAAAGCTAAGACCCACCTTTGTACGCAAATTATTTGTGATTTCTTGTTTGCTGATGCTGCTGCTCTTGTAGTGATATCCTTTGAGGAGGCCCATCATCTAATAAATCGTTTCTCTGCTGCACGTAAAGCCTTTGGTCTTACACTTAGCATAAGGAAAACTGAAGTAGTGCGCCAACCTTCTACTCCAAAGCAATTCTGTGGTGAGAAACAAAAACCACCAGTCTACAAATTTCCAGAGAGACCATTGAAAGTAGAAGACAAAGCCCTGAACTATGTAAAGTCTTTCACCTATATTAGTAGCAAAGTCAATTACAGTGGAACTTTAGATGATGAAATCATGCATTGGATTGCTAAAGCTACCAGTGGTTTCAGCAAACTTCGTCATCGCTCATGGAATGAGCGGGGTATTCGACTGGATATGAAAATTCGGGTTTACAGAGCTGTTGTACTTGCCATCCTTTTGTACGGCTTAGTCGTTGACTCCATACAGGTACCATATACGCCAGCTGGATGTTTTCTATAAAAGCTGTCTGCGTGCAATCTGTGGAGTTAACGTTCAAGATAGGACATCTAACGTAGACCTGTTTAACAGGTGTAATATTGGAGGAATCGAGACTTTTCTCATACAGTCTCAGTTACGGTGGACTGGTCATGTCTTGAGAATGTCTGATGACAGGATACCCAAGATCCTAATGTACAGCCAGTTAGATCAGGGCTACAGGAATGTAGGACGCCCATGGCTAAGATACAAAGACAAGCTGAAAAGCAATTTGTCAGCAGTCAATATACCACATAACACCCTTAAGCGCTTAGCCTTGGAGCATGTAGAATGGAGATCAACATGTTTTAGTGGACTCAGCAGTTTCCAACTGCTTGTCAGAATCATCTTCAAGAAGCGAGAGCAAGAACTATATGGTCAGCCAATCTAACAGTGATCTCCTCTCACAATCCTTACTCTTGCTCCATATGTGGCCTCCTTTGTAAATCACTATCGGGTCTTAAATGCCACTTAAGATTATCGCACAAAAAATTTCATAACTGAATCAATAAGCTGTCAGATCCTCATACGTCAAAACCAATGGGAGAGTCCATATATTATATATATATATATATATATATATATATATATATAAATATATATATAAAAAAATGATGACTGACTGTTTGTGTTGAGTATGCCTATATGCTATATGGCTATACAATCCCATATTATATACTCCTATATATGATATATTTATACTGCAACTATGCTTAGTTAATAGTTTGATAAAAATGAAGTACACTCAAACTCTATATATATGACTTGTGACTCCAAGCTATATATTCCATTGTCAGATGTTTCATCAACCCAATTTTGTTCATAAAATTTTGTGTTGTAATTTATATATTATTTCCAAAGGCACCCCAGGCCGCTTTAAGTTGACTGCAGTATCCACTTATATATAATTCTTATCCAAACTTTTCAACATATGTAATGTGTAGGTGTGAAAAATAGTGGTATCACAGACATGATCATTACAACATGCCAAATCCGAAAGAAAAGTGCATTGAGTTGCAACAAGTTTCCACTGGTTCTTTGTTGATCTCACAATTGCCTTTGAATATGGTCAATAAGAAATCACTCTGTCCTCAACATTTTGTGAATTTGGTCAAGTCTTTTCATGGAAACATTTAATTAAATTTACCCAATAAATCCCACATATTTGTTTAATAAATCATGCCTATGAAATGCAGGCCTTTGTAACCATCTGCAAAGCCATGTTGATGTCTCACCAACAGAATAAAACAATTTCATCGATATAGAACCTTTTACAGGTGGTAGTTTGGCAAAGAGTCTAAAAGCCACTTAGGTCTTAGACTTTTTAGGACACACAAAAACTGGCCACATGTACAGCCAAGACATCAAAGAAATCAGACAGCTTGTGTGTTGTGTATGCAGCAAGAAATGTAAGTCCCTTACTGGTCTCAATGTCGATCCCACGGTCGACACCAGATTCAGCATTGGGTCAGTGCTTTTTTGTTGACAATGATGCTCATCTGATGACTAGATAGACATAAAAAATCTGTGTGTGTGAAAAAGTTTTGATGAGAGTTCAATGGTATGGTAAATTTAATGGTATGATAAAATAAGTATTCTTTCAATGGTATGGTAAATGTATAACAATCTGGAAAATTCATTTTGATACATTTCACTGATTATAGGCAAAACCTGTCAAAATTTTTCCAGATTGTCATATATATATATATATATATATATATATATGTGTGTGTGTTATGTGTATGGATTTATAATTGCATGCATGTGTGCACACACACATTTTATATATATATATATATATATATAATGTGTGCTTATATATATATAATACATATTTTTGCAACAGTCTATCATTTAAGCAAGATTGCTTAATGACCAACGACAAGGTTTGTTTTGAATTTTATTTTTTATTTTTTATTTTTTTTTTTTTTTTTTTACTGTTTGTCTCTTGTTTTTGGACATTATTTTTAATGACTGTATGATTCCAATGTGTGTAAAGTATGTACTTAAGATTCTTTTTATTTTAAGTGTATAACAAAAAATTTGCACATTTTTTTACACAATTCCTATCCTATGATCTATCATGGTTCCAGGATCAAACCAGATTACATCATTATCAGTCCCCTGACCAGGTGTGGTCTTAGGGTCACTGCTTGGCTGAGCACCTGACCATTTCTTCCTATACATCTCAGTTGTGTGTCAATGTTTCACTCTCTCTCTCTCTCTCTCTCTCTCTCTCTCTCTCTCAATGATCTTCACTCAGTAACATTGTCAAAGTATTTTTTTTCCTTTTATCTGCCTTGTCTTCTTTTGCTAAAGGTGGTACCTTGTAGTACGACAATGAAAAGATTGTTGGCTCTTATACCATGGACATGCCATTTCAACTGTCTCTTCTCGACTGTGGCTATGTGATCTTCTATTGGATTTGTTTCTTGTCTGATAGTGTCTTGCACTGTGTCATTTGTGATGCACACTGTGTAGGAGATGCCTCGGACGGCTCTGTAGCTAATTCTAATGCTTGGATTCTTTGCTGTAATTGTGTTGTTAATGTCCAAGATTCCCAGTCGTGCAGAAAAATTGAGGAGGCCAATGCACACAAGAATCTGATCTTTTGATTTCATGCACTTGGCAACAAAAAAAAACCTTTTCTTTTTTCTCTTCTTTTTATCTGCTACCCTGGACCTGGACAAACTCTGTTGGACTTAACTAAATAGACAACTCTAATTCTGGATCTGTACTTGGAATTGTCCTAAGACATTAGTTTTTTTTGGGTTTTTTTTTCCAGATGTATGCATCACATATTTACATTCAAGGCAAACATTAATAGTAGACTTGTACTGTAGATAGGATATTTATATTCAAGTAAATATTAGTATTGATGCTGAAATTTGAAGGTGCATTGGGATAATAAAAGATGCCTTCCAAAAGCTAAACAAAGTATAAGCAAAACTGAAAAAATTTGTTAGAAACCAAGAAAAGAATGCTGAACTTCTATGTAATATCAATCCTCTTATATGGCAATGAATGCTAAATCATTTCCCTCGCAGATGAACTTGAGGCAACAGAGATGTGATTCCACAGAAGAATGTGAAACATACCATGGATGGAGCATGTGAGTAATGAGGAAGTTTTAAGGAGAACGTAAACAAAAAAGGAAATAAGAACGAGACAGTTGGAATTTCTGAGACATATAATGAAGAAAGAGAGTTTGGAGAATCTGACACTCACAGGGATATTAAAGAGAAGAGGGAAAACAGCAAGTAACCTACCTCAATTGGGAAGGAAGAGTAAAAAGACAAACATTGCTAAGAACTACAAAGGAAATTGTGAGAAGTCATGGTTCTGAAAGGACATGGCGCATATTCAAAATGATTTTAATGACAGTAACAAATAGCTGAATAAATACCAGATATTTGTTTGTCTTTTTTTTTTTTTTTTTTTTTTTTTAAATAATTTCACTCCAGGCAAGGTGATAAAGCCACTAAGATGCGAGGAGAGTATTGAGTGTGAAGGAAACTGAGATAATGTTACTGAGAAATACAGAGAACATGATTCAAGGAGACAAGATGATGATTGATGTTGTATTTAAATTTTTGAAGATTATGGTTGAGAGGAAAGCAAGAAGTGTGAAAGAAGAAATATATACAAAAGAATTTATGGTTACATCTATTGATTGGCAGCTAAGTCTCTAGTGAGACCTAGCTGCCAATCTAGTACTGCACTTAAATTTGTAAAGTTGAGGTCCCAAAAAGGAAAGCTTGTCGGAAGAATTACCATTTACAGAAATGTTTATATTTACTGTTGTACTTGGTTGAGATAGACTCTTGTTATAGTAACCAGAAGTAGTTAGCCATCTACTTGGTACCTTGATTCCATCTTTGGTATATTCTGATGGTCTCTCGCCATGCTCATCGATTGCTCTGTTGGAAAGAAATTGAGATGGCAATGTGAGATGTGCATTTTGATACATCTGGAATCCGATTCTTTGATATGCAATTAAAGTATTGTTCATTAAATCAATATAGACTTAAAAGTTTGTACAATACAAATGAATTCTATAACACCAGCTAGAGGCCATATTAGCATACCATATTAATATGATATATGATACTTGCATGTAAATATGCAATGCATATATCTTAATAATGTCTACCATTTATTCATGTATTGAATATTGCTGTCACATCTGGTTTGGTACTTTTGTATTTAGAGACTCTTGATAAAATTCAAAGAAGAAACTGCAATATTATTGGTCCTGACCTGGCATCTCAACTTCAGTCACTTCCCTACTTCTGTAATGTAGATTCTCTGTGCCTTTTCTATAAATATTTTCAAGGAATCCTTGTTGAGCTTTCCTCTTTAGTACCTCAGATTTATGAATTTAAGTGCAGTACTAGATTGGCAGCTAGGTCTCATCATTTTACAGCTGAAATAACTAGATATAACCATAAGTTCTATGCTAACTGTTTCTTCTTTCACACTTCTGACTTGTGGAACTCTTTTCCATTTTCTTTGCGTTCAAATCAACTCTGTTATCTTCTGTTCTTAATTCCTGTTTTTTTATTCTTCTCTTTCCTTAATAATGTTTTCTTTTTCTGATATTCTTTCACACTGAGTAACCCCCTTGCATCTTAGTGCCTTTATTGCCTTGTTTGGGATGAAATGATTTAAAAAAAAATGTAATGTGCTAGAAAAATCCTGAACATGGATTTCAAATCATCATAAGTAAATTTAGTCTAAAATAAATACATTTACTCATGTGGAAGGACTTTTTGTTGTCTTATCAAATGTCACACTGGTCATGTTGATGGGATATGTGATAAGAACAGAATATGTCTGATCTACATATACACTATACAAGTATCATATCTTTGAAGTAACCTGAAAAACACAAGCAAATCATAAATATTTTTTAAAGCTTCTGAGCAAATATTTCAAATAAAGTCCAATTAGAAGACTTGAATCAGTCTGTATGCAGGTATACACACACATACATACATTTTATTTTAATCATTTCACTCTAGCAAGGCAATAAAGCCACTAAGATGCAAAGGGTTACTCAGTGTGAGAGAATATGAGTAAAAGAAAACATTATTAAAGAAAGAGAACAATAAAAGAATGGGAAATAAGATAATGATTGACATTGCATTTAAATTTTTGTAGATCATAGTTGACTGGAAAGCATGATGAGAGTTCCACAAGCAAGAAGTGCGAGAGAAGAAACTGTTAGCATAGAACTTAATGGTTACGTCTAGCCATTTCAACTGTAAAATGATGAAACCGTGTCACTAAATCTAGTGCTGTGCTTAAATTCATAAAAAGTCTACGTACCAAAGTTCATCAATTACCATGAAAATATATATATATATATATATATATATATATATATATATATATATATATATATATATATAAAAAAAATGAGGGTAGCTACATTACAATGGTGGGTGAGTGAGTGAAGCTGAGATGCCAGGTCAAGACCAATAACATTGCAGATTATTTGTATTTCTTCAAAAATCTCTAAATACATAGCAGAAACAGACTAGATGTAGCATCAATATTCAATGCGTGGATGAATGGTAGACATATACATACATACATACATATATAGGATTACTATTAATAAAATTTGTCACTAAGCTGATTGATGTTATGTTCAGCAGCTCAACTCCAGATTTTCATAGATTAACCTTTCTGTAATTGTTCAGTCCACTTTTCAGGAGGTTTTCCATCATATCTATAAATAATACATATCTAAGATGTATATTACATGTAAATGTGATAGACTGTATTTGTATTTGTATTTGTATTTGTATTTGTATGAAACGAAAAGTGATCAAGATGAATATGATCCTTCTTTGTCAATTTCATTTGTTTACATTTGCCTGAAATAATAGCAAAAGCATAAGTTGAAACACTTCAATTTGTCTGTGGATACACTTGACACTAATCATTACTAGTTGTTGCATATGCGTTTCTATTGAATGGTACAATCACATCCGATATAGTCTGCAAACTTTCCTCTACTGCCTTATATATGCTGTTGTGACTCAGCCCTTAAAATTCTCAGATTTTAATTAAGTTTCGACCCACATTCATTGGATAACACCCTACACCCTACGAAAAGAAAAAAAACAAAAATACATCACCTCTTTCATCAACTGACCAATTTCAAAGGGCCTAAATGGGTTTGTATGATGTACAAAGGGAATATTAAACCCAGTAAGTGCAACCATTGGAGACTGAGTTACAAAATAAGTTTTTCATTCCTCATAAAATTCTCTTCCTTTCTTATTATTATTATACACAAATAATCACCCAGAATATAGCAAAAAGTATAAATGAGTCAAAACAACTTCAATTTGACTTCCAGGTTATAAAAAGCTGTGTCATCTGAATTGATACATGTTAAATTTGTTATTTCTCATAAAAAAAAAAAAGATTATTTATTAAAAACTTTATTGCATGGCAATATCAAATCAATGCTACAAAGCTCACAACATAAGCAATTCTGAAAGATAGTCATCGCTTTGTCAGACGTAACATGAATGACAACATTTGTCATTTGCACAAAGGAAATATAGATGTATATATTAAAGCGGTATTTATAAAAAAAAATAGGTTACCAATAAACAATATTATTGACAGCTTAAGGGATAAATATAATAATAATTGTAATACATATAATGAGTGAAAGAAAATGAATAATAATTGCAAATTATTATATTTTTTTTTTATTTTTATACCAATGTTCACTGAATACAAGCCACTCCAGGTAGAGGGTTACCATCTGGAATTATATTAGTATAGGAAGGGACAAGCGTTAGGAGTGTAGAGCTGATGTAGATATGAGAAGGAACCAGAAACCCAATCCTAAACAGGAATCAAGGGACAAATCTCTACTCCTGTTCAAAAGACTGAGGAGGTGTGTGAAGCAGGTTACTAAGCAATATTTGTTTTTTTCGAGCTTTGAAAAAATGCGTAATCTCTTGAGTTCAGAATGGCATTATTTGATAAAAGTTAATCAGTGATAAAGTTGGTTTGAAAGTATTTTTTAAATTTATACACATACCAAAACCTTTGTATTTGAATTTAGCTAATATATCCATAATATAAGCAATGATTTAACCAAAATAGTCGATTGTCTGATAAATTTGTTTTTTTTCTATTTATTTTAATCCTATTATTCATCAACATTTTTAACAAATCAATCAATAATATATTCGCCTTCATTGTTTGTGGCTCCTTACCAACGTTTCACTAGCTTGTCAATAATTTGACAGTAGAAATCACCAGGTCTTGACTTGAAGAATTCATTATGCCATGTTTTCAACTCTGCATTTTTGTTGAACAAAACGCTTCACAGTTGGAAAGCAGCCAAAAACTGTAATAATCCAAATGTGTTAAATCAGAAGAATAGAGTGGTTGCAGTAGAACTTCCCAAATCCTTGAATACTATTTTTGGTCAAATTAGTGATGGGAGTGTCTTGTGGTAATAATTGTCATATTGAAGAAGCACACCATGTCACCAGCTGAGTTATTTCAGCTGGACTGCCTTGGTGAGCCTGAGTGTAAATCTCTGCCCTTGACCACATGGTGAATTAACCCAACACAATCTCATCAAATGCTGATCATTTTTCTTGTATAGACTCCAGCTCAAGGTGCTGCTTGCTTGTCGGGACTCAGCCATTCTTTCCTCTGCTTCATATTGATGCAAAAACTCCACTTTTCATTGCTGGTGGAGATGCAACAAAGGAATCACTTTGTGTCAAAGAGTTACCTGATGTTGGGCAAGCAAGCAGACAGCGATTGAGGAACACTGGAATTTGATACTTTTTGTTCAATGCACGTGGCACCTATCCCCTGAGGTTTTGAGAGAAGGTGACAGGTAGTGGTATAACAAGAAAATCCCAATCTACTGGGCCAATTCCCTACTGGACTGGTGTGGATAAGCTTGTTTAATTGGTGCTCTTTGAACAGATCAGCCAGAATGTGGAAAGTTTTTGAGGTTGAAGTTTTCTTTCTTGAAAAAATCATTTCTGTGCATTTCTTTCTGTAATAGTGCCTTCTCTATACACAGCACAAATATCTTGGACGGCTTTGGAACCTTGATTGAAAGTGAAGAGAAGCAGTGGTTAAAAATGCTCATTTATGTTGACATGGGCTTTCATTGTCATATGACTGAAAAGAGATAAAATTCAATCAAATTTCAAAAACAATAAAAGCTGTAGAGGAATAAAAGAGCAACAAAAAGTCATAAAAGGCAACAGTAAAATATATTTTGCAGGTTAATTCAAATAACATTGGTAAAAACTATCAAATTTATTTGACAACCCAGTTTAATACTGGTTAAATATTGGTTATCATTGATATTTAAAAAAAAAAAAAAAAAAATTTCATTGTTGACTTTTTGATAATGATGTTCAGATAGAGCCCCAAATAGTGTATGTTTATATATATATATATATATATATATATATATATATATATATATATATATATATATATATATATATATATTCTTGAATATCATTCTTCTTTTATCCTTTCCTCAATACCCAGTCTTTACTCTCACTTTCACTCTTTGTAACCACCTGTCTGCTAGTGGCATTCTTGCCTTGCTTGGGGTGAAATGATATATATATATATATATATATATAATATGCACACCCACACAAGTTTCATTAAAAATGACTGACAAGGTACTGCGATTAAGCTTTTTATAAGTGTTTTCTTTTCTAGATGTAAAGTGTGCACAAATTTATGTCCAGAAAAGAAAACACTTATATGAACACAAGAAAAATTAAATAAAAAGCTTAATCACTGTACATTGTCAGTTGTCTTTAATGAAGCTTAAGAAGGATTGCTACCCTTTTACAGAACACACACACACACACACACACATATATATATATATATATATATATATATATATATATATATATATATATATATATATATATATATATATATTAGTTTAGAAAAAACAATTTATGAGGGTGTTTGGAAAGTAATTATGAGTCAATCAGCCAAGGCCATATGAAGGAAACTATGTTTAGAATTTATATTTTCTTTCCAAAAGTATGTTGTTTAAAGTGCATTTCAGATTTTAATTAGGAAAACTTGCAAAGAGTGAATTTGGGTTCCTCATGAACTTTCAGTTGATAACTGACCACATCATTCCACCAAATGCAAGTCTTTTAAACAGGAATACCAACCTTTTATTTTTGCATCACATTGTTACAGGTGGTGAAAAATGGGTTTTGCATTTTAAGAGAAAAAAAAAAAGATGGTAGTTATTAGAAAATGAGAAACCAGTGCCAACACTAAAACCAGGATTGCATCCATAGAATCCTTGCTTTATCTAGTGGAACATGAAAAATGTCATCCATTGTGCGCGACTTAAATATGGAAGGACCACCACTGCAAATGTTTCTCACTAGCAACTTAATTGGGTAATCAAAGCATTATGTCAAAAAAGTCCTTGCTTTGGTAAATAGAACAGGTGGTATTCTCCAGAACTCTGCAAACAAATCCAAGAAAAAAAAAAGATAGTTAGGATGGCATGTCCTTCCCACATCTTCCGTACTCACCAGATTCAGTCCTTTATGATTTTCATTTGTTTCAATAACCAAAATATTCAGAAACAAAGACGTTGAAAACAGTTTTTCAAATGTGAAATTAAAAATTTGCCTTTCTGCAATTATTGAAAATGAAGATGATTTTTGAAAAATATTTAAATAAATTTAGCTTGCATATCCTTTTCTGGTAAAAAACTTAATTGCTTTCCAAACACCATTTGTTCGGATGTTCTACACACTTTCTGGAATTATTTCTTTTCAATGCATTTTCATAAGAACCTTTTCATATTTATAGGAATGGACCAATATTAATAGTTTTTTTTTTTGTATTTACTTAAAATATTTATAGGATTTCCATGTCAGTTACGTGGAAGATGTGATATAAAGATCTATACAACATATCTCCCTCACGCGCGCACACACACACGATTAATATGAGTAAAAGTTTGTCACTTAGCTGATTGATGTTACCTTCAACATCAGCAGGGTTTCATAAGTAGACATGTCCATCTGCTCTTCAGTGCGTAAGTGGACACTGAGGTCAACACCCGGACAGTGACAGTCAATTTCATGCTTGAACCCAATATTCAGTCCTGTAGATTGTGTTCAAACTTGAAACAGACTGTCGCCACTCGGTGTTGACCTCAGTGTTCACTTTTATATTTACATAACTGGTATCCATGATATTGAGCAATCTTATCGATAAATATAGCATAGCTTAAAGCTATATTTTATCATATATATATATATATATATATATATATATATATATATATATGTAGAAATTCAGGTATTACTAAAAATCTGTAAAAATACATCAGTTAAGAAAAATTCTCTTTTTGTCTTTATTCATGTATATTCACACACATACACACATATATAGTTATTTTCTAAGCATAGCTTAGATGTGGCACAAGGCTGAACGTATCAGGCACCTAGTGAGGATCAAACTCACTTTTCAGTCATAACTGATCTAGCGAGACAAGTTTGCTTGCCATTACACTGCACCGAGGTGCCTCTCCCCATATGTTATTACATAAATATTCATCACTTTTATAAAGCACTAGTTTACCTATACTGTCAGAAATTAAACTATATTTTCATAATTCCTTACTATTATTAGAATTCTTCCAAATGTGAGTCTTTAAACATATTTTCCAAATTCTTATTAATATCTAGTAAATTTTGTGTGTGTGTGTGGGGGGGGTTCAGTTTATTGCTTTATAAAATCAGAAAACCGATCCCCCACTTTATAATCAATAGAAGATGTATGCAATAATACAGTAATATGAAATTCATATTTTAAGTCCTCACTATTGTTAGGTTTACACATTTGAGTCTTTAAATATTTTTTTCTATTAATCATTTACGCATTTGTATTTCCATATTGTGATACCCACCATTTGTTGTTTTTTTTTTTTTTCAAGATTTCATGGAGGTTTATTCTTTTATTGGACTATTGTCAAAGCAAAGACACTGTGTCTTGGCATTGCTAACAAGAGAGATTTCTAGTTATTTTCCTTGAATTGTCAACATTAAAAGTTATAGGCAAAAAATACTGGCTTCATTGCATCTAGAAAATATGCAGTTTTGTATTATTATTGCATAGAAATACACACACACACACACACACACATTGGTTAATCAGAGATAGCAATTCTGGTCCTAAATTGACCTCAGAGGCCAGTGCCACCTATCCCATGTTTAGTTGAGAATCAAGTTATTCTTCTCGACTAATTGGCATTTTGGCCAGCCCACTGGACACGTACAAGAAGCAAGTACACATTGGATCTATAATATATGTACAGGCACATCACTTGCTTTTTGGCAACTCCAACACCTTTTTTAATCTGGACAAAATTACAAACAAGTTTTTGCATTTCACACGATTACCAGATTAATTCATATATAATTTACATTTGATAATAGTGTTAGTCTCGAATTGTTGATGATGCCGTTGAAATTTGAGAGATACAGAATTAGTAGGTCAGAAGTATATTATTGAATTATTATGTGATATTTTGGTCCAATAAAACAGGTAATTTCGGTATGGTTTTGTAAGCAAGGGTAATGAAAAGCCAGTTGTGTAGTGTACCAGCATAGAAATCTTTTTCACATGTATTATATATAAATATCACTTTCCCATAGAAGTAAATCATCTTGTATAAAATTTCATATTAATAATTTGGCAATCTTTAATCTTTGTGCATGGAAAAAAAAAACTGTGTCAGGGCACATATTTTTTTCCCCTTGACACCGTTATTAGTTTAACTACCTTCACCTCTTTGGCAAAGGTTTAGGTTTTATCAAAATTCTAATCATCACTTTTTAAGATGATAAATATTGCCAAGGGGTGAATGTAGTTAAAATAATAGTGATGTCAAAAGAAAAACTGTCTTTTTGACAGTCTTTTTCATGCACAAATGTTCAAGATTGCCAAAATAAATGTGAAAACAAAATTTTATTCACAAATTTATAAACATTTATTAAATTATTAAGATATATGAGCCAACTCTAAGGAAATATTTATTATTTACTATTTTATGAAGAAACAGTCTTAAGATGTGCTATATTTATGGGATAAAGTGCTCAATATCAGAGATAGAGCGTGTGTAAATATAAAAGTGAACATTGAAGTCAACACTTAGAGGCAACAGTCTGTTTCATGCTCGACACAATCGTCAGGCCACGTCAGTAAGGGTAATGAAAAGCCAGTTGTGTAGTGTACCAGCATAGAAATCTTTCTCACATGTATTATATATAAATATCACTTTCCCATAGAAGTAAATCATCTTCAATAAAATTTCATATTAATAATTTGGCAATCTTAAATCTTTGTGCATGGAAAAAAATAACAAACCTTGACACCTATTATTTTAACTACCTGGCCTGACGATTGCGTCTAGCATGAAACAGACTGTCGCCCCTAAGTGTTGACTTCAATGTTCACTATTATTTACCATTTTATAAAGTTTGACTCTATTAGTAATTGGCCGATATTTTGCCAAATATCCCAATAGGCAATAGTGCTTATTGTTTTTGTTGTGAATTCTTAAGAACAATGAAAATATACAAATTCAATTATATTTCAAAATATGCTTAGGTTTTATTAAAATTCTAATCAACGCTTTTTAAAACAATAAACATTACCAAGGAGTGAAGGGAGTTAAAATAATAGTGGAGTCCAGGGGGAAAAAAAAAAAGAAGCTATCTTTTTGATACATCGTTTTTTGCCGGTATGAAGGGTAAAGATTGCCAATAATTCATATTTTTGTACTTGTAAAGTTACTAAGCGTTTTTTCATATAATTTTAAAATATTGCTTTATATATTGTATCTATCTGCATTTTATGTATCTGTGAATATGTGTGTGTAATATATAAAACATAATACATGTAATTTTATGCTAGGCATATAATTTGGTGGTACTTTTTATAACACTGGGGTCCCAAGAGGAATGTGTTAAGATCTAGAATGAAAAATGAGAATATTTTATTAACAAAAAAAAAAATCTTATGCTGAACAAATAAAGTCGAAATAATTTTATTTAATCATAAAATAAACTTGTTACAAATAATTCAGACAACACAGACCTATTTTTTTTTTTTTTTTTTTTTTTGTATGGTAAATTTTTTTCATTACAAGATTTTTTTTTTTTTTTTTGTGCGGTAAAAGAAAAAAATTTGAAATTTTTGCAGTCAGTGAGTGATTTATAATTTATATATTTATTCTTTTTCATTCATTAAATCAAGAAAAAACATTTTATTTGTAAAAATGGTTGTAGAAATTGAAAATAACTTTTAAAATTGGGTTTTGTCGTAATAAATCAGGACATCGAGTAATTATTCCTCTTCCGAAGATGGTGGGAGATGACAAATCTTGTTTGTGTTTGAAACGCTTTCGCATATCGAGTACTGAATTACCTCCCTTTGATTGCTTTTACGCGCCCATAAAAAATTTGATTCTTCAAAACAAAAGTCGAAATAGTTTATTGATTCAGAGAAAATAAATTTGTTGCAATTAATGTCTAGCATGTCAGAGGGAAATGTGGTATAAAATATTTAATGCATCTGCTTTCTTTTTTAATTAAAATTATATCTTATATTGTTTTAAATTTTAAAAGCTTGTTGTCGGGACATGACAATGCATATGTCACCACATACTTTTTACACTACAGGACCACATCTTTATAAAAAAAATATCCAGTTTACTCCCTAATTAATTAAACAAAACAGGTAAGAAGCGCCAGTTTATGAGAACTAACAAAAAAAAAAAAAAAAAAATGACCCTAAGAGGTCATGTCAGTGCATTTAAACCCCCTGAATTTGGCAGCCTGATGGAAATGGTGCTACTTTCTTGTGAGATTGGCTTATCTTACTTAAACATTAACATTTCTGAAATTTAAGGTGTCAACTTATCCACCATACACTTTTATGATAACTGTATAAAATATGTAAATATTTACTTAACTGAATAAATTTCTGTCTTTTTTCTAATATATATATATATATATATAGATAACTGAATGGGTAAATATATGTAGATATACAAGCAAGCGATCATGTACAAATACATATACATGCATACTCTATAGTGTAAGAAAAACAATGTTAAGTAACAGAGCTATTTAATATATATTGATTTCTCGAGTGCACAAGGTATCTATTTGAAATACAAGTATCCCTTCAAAATAACGTTTGAAGTAATGTGTATCATCTTTGTAAAATCACTTATTTTTTCAATTTAACAAGGGTATATAGCTATTTACTTGACCCAACTCAGGAATTGAACTTACGTAACTTAATTTGCTTAACTGATGCCTCCATCTACCAGTGAGTTGCTTGACAATCATGAGTTCAATCCATGAATTGGGTAGTGTAAAAAGTGGTGGCTGCCTGGGTCTGAATATTTGTTGCCAGCAGACAAAAGGGGCCCTCCCACAACTACAATGTTATTTAATTTTCATAATGAATAAATAAAAATTTTAAAAAAATACATGAAGAAAGGGTACAATTAAAATTTTGAGGAAAAAAAAATATGTATTCCTTTGTAATTATAGTACATGTGTACTGTATATATTTCGATCAGTAGATACCAAATGTAAATACGGAATGTTTATAATTGAATTTTTTATTTATTTTAATTGTTTAATTTTTTTTTTTAAATAGTTTACTGTAAAATTTACATATTAACAAATATAGAGCATTGTCTAAGGTCCCCACGATATTAACAGCAATTGTTCGTGTGAATCAGCAGGTAATTACTCCTGCATCCAATTCATCTAACAAGTCCTTTTCAATGGATAGCAACCTGTATGATTCCAAATTCTCCACAGACAGCAAATTTCTTAACCTTGTCTTTATGATCTTTAGTTTGGAAAATGTCATCTCACATTGGACTTGAGTGTGCAGATGACTTTATAAAGTTCTCTGGGTTTGTTTCTTTATTGCATTTTTATTTGATATTAGGGGGGGGGGTCCACTCCATCAGTGGCCCACTTGGCAATCTCACACTCTAGCCAATCCACCACTGGTAACAAAACTAGAATTAGTGGAATAAACTGAAGTGAAATATCCTCTAATCTGGACAGTAGAATAAGAACAATATATGTCTGTCGATTAAATAAAGGGTTTCACTGATCAAAATGTTGATAGTCAGCTATTTTTTAAAGGATTTATTTTTATCCAACATTATTTTTTAGTGGCTACACGTGTTTGGGTTGCTCTCCCTGTTCTCTTTTTATTTTCATAAGCAGTGAAATTAATATCAACCGCCTAGATCGAGAAATCCTTAAAGAAAGATTGTGCCTCCAACACTGAAGCTAGCGTATATTGATTTGTGTGTCAGTCAGTCTGTGTGTGTGTTTGTATATATATATATATATATATATATATATATATATATATACACATACAATGAGAGAGATTTGTAGGAATGTACTTTCCTTAAATAGGTAATTCAAATCTTGTGTTGTCAGGCTGGCTTCTGTGGCTGGGCTGGGCTGGGCTGGTAGCAGTACACTTTGGCTGAAAATGTGATTTCCCTGATTTGAAAAAAGGGATGCAGTTTTGATTCCTGTCAGAAGCACAATTTTTCATTAATAAGACTTTCCAAATCTAGGCTGATTATTATTAATTAATTTCACTGTTTAAAAAACAAAGTAAAAAACAGGGATTGAAACTCAAACATGTACCCTGTAAAAATAACGTTTATAGCAATAGGGATTATCAGTGTATAACGAGGATTATTCTACTTCTCAAAAATACTATTTTTTTCTTTTTGAATCAATTCACCCCGAGCAATATTGCCACTAAGACACAAGGGGCTACTTGGAGTGAAAAAAACTTTAGAAGGAACTGGAAACCCAATCATAAACAGGAAGTAAGGGCTAAATCTCTACTCCTGTTCAAAATACTGGGGAAGAGTGTGAACTGGGCAATAGGCATATCTATCCACTCCTGTTGATGAAAATATATAGTAAACAAAATAGTTCGGATGAGCTCTTTGCTATGGTACCTAGAGTTTTTGAATTTAAGCGCACTACTGGACTGGCATTGAGATTTCATCAATTTACAGTTGAGTTTGCTAGATGTTGCCATAAGTTTTATGCTAACAGCTTCTTCTCTCACACTTCTCACTTGTGGAACTCCCTTCTGGTTCCATGTTTTCCAGCTAACTTTAATCTGCAAAAATTTAAATGCATTGTTAATCGCTATCTACTGTCCTCCTGATTACTCTTTTCTCTTTCTATTCATCATTAATATTTCTGTTCATAATTCCTCCAGATCTTGTTACCCCCTTGTGTTTTAGTGTCATTACTGCCTTGCTTGGGGTGATACTGATTTTTTTTTTTTTTTTCATATATAAAAAACGAGTGGCTTTAAATTTTATTAAGAAACTGGAAGTATTCCACAATGTACTTTTTGTATCTGTGGTCATTCAGGATGATCCTGCAAGTTGTTGCATTCACATGTGCATAATACAAAGTGTGGTGCAGTTATGAATGTAGGGGGTGATGTTGAAAATAAGGCATGCAAATGTTGCAACCTACTTAAATCCCCTTTTGCTGTGTAAACATCTTCACAAATTAAGTTATATCTGAAAGATCAGGGGCCTTTCCATGGAGTATTGATCAGTAAACTTGTCTCTCACTCTTTTTTTATTTTTCTGTTCACCCAATATAAGACCCAAGAGCTACTCAAAGTAGAGGGTTACTGAATGAGAGTGTTGAAAGTAGATAACAGTTGACCCCAAACTTAAAGGTTAAAATTGTAGTGATTGTGGATTCCCAAGAGGATGCTTCCCCAAAGTAGCAGTTCTTCCTCCTTACTAATGGAATACATAGGGAATAAGGATGATTCAACTCTGTAGATGTGATATGGCAGGTCTGAGCCCTGTTATCACGGTAATGGATTTGATCTTCACTGGGTGCATCACTCATAGTTTTATACAAGACAATGCTAAACTGAATAAATGATAATGTTGGCTTTTGCATCAAAACTGGGAAGACAGAAAAAGCAGAAGGTTGTGTCTTGTGTTGGCAAGTCCCTTGATCTACACAAAATACTTTCACTCACAAATCTTACTATATAATATGTTAAGTGTATTTGTATAATTTTTGTTTGTAATGTCTGTAATGTTTAATATTGACAGTGCAAGGGAGATAACTAGTTATCTCCCTTGCACTAGCAACACCAGGTGGACTGTCCAAATGAATAAGTCAATGAAAGAATAATTTTGGTATCATCTAGGAACAGCAAAAAACATGAAAATGGGATCGAATGATATCAATGTAGAGACACACAAAGTGGTAAATTGGAAAAGAATATATTTAAAGACTTGCATAATAATGGTAAATATTAGCCATTTCCTTATAAGGAAACATCCGGCAGTGCTGCTTTTGGTTGAAATTTCTAAAATCTTTCTCTTTTCTCTGAAGTTCAGTAGCTGTCATCACACTTTCCAGTATTAATGGCGGTTTCCTTTCTAACCTTTTGTTTGAAGTAGAGTGGAACATCAGCATTTTGATTATGTCATTATTCTCTATTCAAATTACATGTGATATCCATTTTAGCCATTGCTGCTGTTGAAAGTCCTCAAGTGATGTCGTTTCTGTGATCTGGTACAGTTCTTTTTGATTCTGTAATGCCAGTACACAAGGTTCGAGGAACGATGGTCTTCACTGAGGCCTGCATGCTTCACTTGCTCAAAGCCATTTTTAATCATCGATCTTAGAAAGTGGTTGTATACAGCTGACAGTTTAGATATTTCTGAATGAGTTTGTTGTCATGCATGACATCCACGTGAAAGTCTCAATCTGATGAGGCTATTTAAGAAAATTACTCGTCAAATCTCAAGTTCATGTTTTGGTTTTGTATCAATTTACAGTATTGGGTAAAACTACTCTTAGTAAAGCGTATTTCTTGGTTCAATTTGTCCATCTCCTTCATTAAATTTGTTTTAAATCAGTTAAAACAAATTTAGTAAAGGAGACAGGCATACACCAAAGTATTCGAACATTTTTAGCATTTACCAATTTCACATCCTGAATTTTTGTGAAAGCATTTTAATAATTGTAAGCAAGTAAATAACTAATAATGTAAAGATTTAACAAAATATATGCCATTGTTCTTGATACTCTGGTTAAACTAATTAATATATGATTCTACTGAGTAAAAAGTGGAGGAGCCATTTTCTATTAGTATTAAGTAATAAACTGATTGTCCTTGCCCACAAAAAATTATTGCATGCTAATGTAATAATTCTAAAAGATATATTTAAAAACTGGTGCAAGACCTATTAATCACAATTTAAGAAAATATGCAGTTTCTTGACAGCATAAGTATCTAGTTAATAAATCAGAGTTAAGACGACAGGAATAAACTAAGATCTCTCACAGTGGGGGAATGTGCCAGTTTTGCATATTCTCAACGAGTTTAGTTCTTAATGGAAACATAAGAAATGAGACCTTTTGTTTTGCTTTTATAATTTCATTAGTAAAAACTGACTTTCACCTGCTTAACTAAAAAAGTAATTACCTACTTGTTTGAATCTAATTAGTTGGGTGTTTGGTCGATGTCCCAAAAATAAATACATTTTTTTAAAATTCTTATTTGAACCTATTATGCAAATTAGAATTTGGTTAACTACAATCAGATTTTAAAGTTTTTCAGGCATTAAATTTATCAGATCTACTATCTTTTGTGATAGCTGATCAGACACGATTGAAAGCATGAAGCAAATCTTTAACAAAAGGTCTCCTGGACGTGTCTCAAACATGTTCAATAGAAGTTTCAGAAAGCCAATGACAATTACATGATACCTTTCTGAGTTCTTTTTTTTTTTTTTTTTTTTTTATATATATGGTATTTATCTTTATTCCTGTGAAATGGGAGATGTTTTTGTCCAAATAGCTATCGACAAATATGACAAGAAGCACTGTGGAGAATTGATATAAATTTTCTGAATTGATATTCCTGAAGCACTCAAGAAACAATGAACAAACAGATCTTCCTGAAGATGTTCTGGATATTTTCTTCATTTTATGATCCAAAAGGCTTCAGATATCCAACAGAATTCCTATCAGAAAGCCAGTTTGGACATGAAAATCAAAAATCAAATTCTTAATTAATCTTTTTGGACATTCTCTATAAAAAAAGTGGTTTTTTGTTCTAATAACCTTGAGTAAATATTGTGAAAAGTCCTTCTGGCGGAATGGATACATATTTCAATGAACTGATGTTTCCAGAAATTCAGAAGAATTTGAACACCCAAACTTCTCTCCACTCCATAATAGAAAATATGCCATATTTGATTATCGGCTGGAAGTTGTTCAAATAGCATTTGTAGGTAATTTCTAGATTTCAGTCACTGCTGTTTGAAAATTGCAAAAAATGAAGATTTGTCGGAAAAGAGGACAGTGTGATAAAACTCTAAACAGTTGATTATCAATCACTTTCTCTGCAAAATGTTGAATGATTGAAGAAGTTGTTGCTCTCCCATAATAATAATCTATGCAATGAATTGATACAGAGGTTGATATGAACTGCTTTACAACATTTTTTTTTTTTTTTTTTTGGTTTCATTACATGAACATGCCCCTTTGACCATAAACAAGGCAGATTTAATTCCCTACATTAATTCAACGAAGCATGCTTCTCAGTTGAAAATGAAATTTAAATGCTATTTGATGCTGGTACATTCTAACTTCATTCTAACCAATGTGCAACCCCCCCACAACTACCGCCACTTCAGAATTCCTGGTATCCTGGAATATGAGGCATTGTGAAATGGTTGTTTGCTTATTTCTTTTGCCATTTTTCTTGTCAATGAGTTCAAAAAAGTTCAAAGAATCATCTAAGAATTGAAGGTTTCATGCCGCCTTTTCAAAACTAATTTACTAACTCACTTCAGGATTTCTCTTCCTGAAGGGTTTTATCATATATTTCAAAATAACAACAGAAAAATTAACCCATTCTTGCATAAAGTTTCCTTAAAATTTCACCTTTTTTTGCCTAATCTACCTTGGTGGCTAAAGGTAATCTTTGGGCTGGTGGATGTTAATTTTTAAGTAAGCACTCTCTAAAAAAAAAAGAAAATTGGACAGCAAGCTCTCAGCATTCTAACTTAATAGGCATTAATTAAACTAAAGAAGGTATGAAAGTTACTAATTATTAAATCCAGAAGGGGTGACCCCCCCCCCACCAAACTGTTGCCTATATTGTATATCTTTGACATTTAATAAAGCCAAGTAAAATAATGGTGTTCACTTATGCGATGTCTCTAAAAAAAATCTTGAGTCCTTCATGCTATTTTGACAACAAGGGAAAATACCTGATGGTGCCTTTCTCTTTAGATATCACGTGACAGTGACTCTACTGGCTTAATAAAACACTCAGAGCAGAAAAGAATCCTTCACTTGACTACACTTACGATTGTTGCTGTGCTCGGCTATTCAAAGTATTTCTCATGTAAAGCAAGGTACTTAACAGTGTCTATGATGGATACTAATGACTTACGTGGTATCAGTAGCAGTAAATAATCCTAGTTCTGACTGATGACGACAATTAATGCACTGCAAAGTAAACAATTAAGAAATGTTCTTAACTTCCAGTAAGAAATTTTTATCACTGTTGCTTTAATAGTAGGAAGATTTTGATGAAAACACCTTCCCTTTTCCAGGATTATATAAAGATATGTAACTTGGTTATTTTTGTTTTGTAAATGATTTAGAAAATAAATCTCATTTGTACATTTTCACTCCTAACTTCCAGTAAGGAATTCCTATCACTGCTGCCCTTTGGAAATGTAAAATAAGTGTTGAAGTAAGTAAAAAAATTAACATCAGATTAAAAAAAACAAAAAAACAAAAAAAAAGTGCTCAGAAAACCAAATTCAGCAAAGCTATTAAAGTGGGGCATGAATGATGATGACAGGGAACTCATTAATTTTCTGATGATAGCCAATTTTGGGGGTCTTTTGAACTCTGTCTGGTAACTTTGTTGTTTTTAGTTTTTTTTTTATTTGGAAGATAAAAAAATAGCACTAAAGAATTTCTAAAGATCACCCAATGTAACACAACTGTGAGGAAGGCTGAAGAATATATTGGCTGAAATATTGTTAAAAACATCAAAATCTGAAGATAATGGGCTGAAAAATTGATACAATAACTGCTGCTACATTTTATTTTATATGTATATTTCACCTATACATGGTATCACCTTTTGTCATAAAAGCTTTTTTGACAATCTTTAATGTCCTGTAAGGAAATGGTAAATCTGCTGCTTCCTTCCTCTAACAATTTCAGTAGAAAATTTGATGAAGATAATGTTGTGCAAATCCATACATAACTATTTATTTGAAGATCAAACTTAAAAGGCCAATGGCCATTCTGTTTGTTTCTCTGAGAAGCACAATGACATGTGTCTTAGAGAGGAATGTTCTGATTCTAAGAGAAAGGTTTTTTCATCCGAACTATTGAATTCTTTCTTTTTTTAAAAAAAACAGGAAACAAAAAAAAAATGAATGATTGAAAAGAAAACAGCCAAATTTTGAACACCATTCTGTGGTTTGTTAACTTATAAAACATTGCAACACATGAAGCTAAAGGTTAATCTAGTCAATGTTTAAATCTTAAGAAGTCTGTAACTATCCTAACCCAATTTTATGGGGATTTTATTTTTTAGCAGAACATCATCAGACTTGATCATTATTTCTTTTTTTTTTTGATAGGCGTATGGAAATATGTGCTCTTGGGTAATACACAAAAGCTGAGAGATATGACTTACATGTTTGAACTCCTTGCTTCTTCTTTCTAGTAATTGCTAACATTTGAGCATAATGAAAACTTTGAGGGAGAAGTCCAAAAATGGGTGGGGTGGTGGTTGTGTAACTTCTTTATTTTTCTAACAGTGATAAAATTTGAATTAATGTCCAGTGTCGTTTATGTTCACTGAGAACAAAATGCTGTATTGTAATTCAGGTAAATGAAAGCTAATATTGTGAATTTAAATAAATATTTACTGCTGATACAATGTTCAATTTGATTCATTTTCTCAATAAATATCTACAATTTTGTGATCAGTTATTTTGATGACTACGTACAATTTGCAATGAAGAAAAATTCCTTCACCTTTTCCAGACGGACTGACCAGATTTGCCTAGTCAAACTTGCACGTTTGTTTACAAGTAAGTCTAATTATACCAATTGTCCATAGACAGAGTATTGAATCAGCCTGAAAATCATGGCAGCTTCTATGTAAGGTGTGACATGCTTTGAAATTGTTGATTTATTTTGTGATTATTTTATTGATTGATGTTTTAATTTCAATTTGACTAGCTGAATACACGTCAAAGAAAATGTTATAGAAGTTATCTTAACTCTTTAAAGAATTTTCATATAAACAAAATTTTCAGCAGAACTTTATGTAATAAAAAAAACAACTTCAGAAAATAAAGTCCACTTGACTTTCCTGCTCTGGGCATAGCTAAATAGAGCCGACCATGAAAGAAACTTTTAAATAATTTTCTAATCTTTGTATTAATAATAATAATCATTTACGTTATTTAGACATGGAATATTATCCTCATCTTTGTTGTTATCGCAGTGTTTTGACTCTGGCCTTTATCAGGTGCCTGTCGGTCTGGGTAACCTTCAGAGAATTTCAAACTGAGCCTTTAATTTAACATTTAGATATAGGCGATGGAATAAAAAGAATCTACCCCCTGTAGATTAAATAAAGGGATCAATCCAAAATTCCCAGAAAGTTATTTGGATCAAGAAACACCTGATGATGGTCAGAGAGTACAACAACCAAAATGTGATAACACAACAACAAAGATGAGGATAACTGTCTGAATGTAAATAATAACTCCTCATCTCAGAAATTCAGATGGAAATAATAATACTTCAGCAAACTTACTATTTTTTCAATTGTTTAAATTATTTCTTTCAGTTTTAAGAAAATTTAATTAAACAGATTATTTTGACTCATTTAGATAATTCCATCAAATTTTTTTTCTGCTCCATTAGACTAATTTGTGAAATGGCAGACAACAACACTGCTCATTATGAATACTGTAGGTTTTTTAACTTGCAACTTAATTTTTGACAATTCTTTCTATGCAAATACAATGAATTTAAAAATTTAACTTATTAACAGAAACATTGCTTACATAGGGAAATTTTAAAATTTGAATTAAAAATAAATAACACTGAATAAATATTTATTAAAGTTAGTTTAAAAATTGTTATCCAAATCAAATATTGCTGCTGATGTTGAAAACACGATTCATTAGTAATATATATGAAAGTCTAGTAATCATTTGTTATAAATTAAAAATGTGGGCAGTTTTGTTTTTTTTTCTACTGATATAAGGTAAGGACAGAGACAAAATTTAGCCTTGCACAAATTTTTAAATGATAACAATGTATGGACTTACAAAGACCCCACAGGCCTTACTAGTCATTTTTTCTTGATGATGAGTTTCAAGTGGATAAAATACATGAATTTATTTATGATGTTGACTTGAAGTTTGACAACACTTACAGTATATCAAGAGTATGTACTGCCACCGGCAACGCATATTGTGGACTGATGAAGAATCAAGATGACAAAAGCTGGATATACATAATTGAAGATTTCAAAAATATTCCTAAACTGTATCAAGCCTGAGTATGATCCTGTCACATGGTACAAATATCACGCAAATTGAATTTAAATTTGAGTTATCTTGAAACTGGTAAAAATTTAGAACTAAATTCTGTCTGGAAAGGGTTAAGGCCTACCTGGAAATTTTATAACAAGTTTTTAATTATTATAATCATTTATTCATCTACCTTTAATCGTTATTCATAAACTTACCTGGCATAGAATAGTTTTGTTTTTATTTTTTAGGGGTGTACAAAAGTTTCTAGTGAGAAAAACAAAAAATCTGCATACAGTCTTGAGTTTTTAAAAAGAGTGCTGGGAACTTTTGCACACACCTGATAATATAGAATGTATTGAAATTGATTTTGTTACAAAAATGCAATATGTTAGCTTATGTGTTCTTTCAAAACATGGTGGCATCATATATGCACAATTTTAGAATTGCCTTATACTAATAAAATATGGAAATTTGTATGTTTCTCGTCATTTTCTTTATTTTCAATACTTTCTTAATATTGAAATAACATTTTATTCACCATTGAATAATTATGGTTTCTGTATCAACAAAAATGTGATTTGTTCATCTTTATGTATTGGACTCTTCTGATGATATAGAAAAGTATTGCACAGACACAATAAATATGGAGACATATTGCATTTTATATATATATATATATGTACACCCTTATGCAAATTAATTGAAACAACCACTTTAGTTTCCTTTCTTTCATCATACAGTCAGTTTTAGATCTACTAGAGTGACAGGGTGTAATCAATTTCTATTTTTTCCTCAGATTAAGGCATTTGAATTGGTGTGCAGTAATATTAAGCAACTCCATGAAATGTAAACAAAAAAGCATAGCATGATGAAAAAGACGCCAAACTTGACGAAAAAAAAATTTTATCATCTAATGTTCATATTATTATTAAAGAGGAAAGATCAAAGTATTTTTGGGGGGTTTTTTTACATTTTTTAATCGTTCCTAGCACGTCTGAAATTTTCGTTAAAATATTGTTTTTTTTTTGTCAAAAAAAAAAAAAAAAAAAGGACAGATAATCCATCATTTTCCATAATTTTTTCCATTTTATAAAAAGATGAAAATCTTACTTTGATATTCTTTTAAAATCAATTATCATTTTTTCAAAACTTATTTTAATAAAAACAGAAATTATAATGTTTATTTAAAATATTTTGAACCAAGCTTAACTTAGCTTCTGCGCCCAAAAAATGTAATTTGAAAATAAAACAAAGCAACATAACCTTTCGCGTCGCTTGACGATTGACATTTGACATTCATGACGTTTAGATAACTTACAGATTCATTCTACGGATGGAAGGATAATTTAAGGGAACAAATTATTTACCTCGTTACTTTTAAGGAAAACTTTCAGCGCTCTAATTTTTTTTTTTTTTATTTTTTTTTTTTGTACTTAGCTTTCATTTTTATATTTTCCATAATGCATTATGGATGTAAAGAAATTAAAAAATAAGACTGTTAATAGTGAGATTAAATTTCATAAGAAAAGGTATCTAATTAATTTATAGGTACCTTTCTTATGAAATTTTATCAAAGTGTACATAAAATACTATAATTTTATGTACATTTATTACATTTTACTGTGTTATTTGTATTTCCATTCATTTTGATATTAATTTTGATATTTCATTTAGATTAAAAATGTCATAACTGAGATTAATATAAAAATAAGATCATATAAATTTCATAAGATGATACTGATACTTATAGGTAACCTTCTCAGTTGAAATTGAAAAATCAAATTAACTTCTCCATACGGTTTTTTAAAAAGTAAAGGCCTTAACAGCGGAGAACAATGCTGAACTCAAATAATGCAACTAAATTGTATTCTGGTTGGTCTTCCGTACTTGATAATTACTGTCCGACTATAAACACAAAAATTACATTTCTTAATTACCATGGGATCTTCTGATTGGTCCAAATGATACAATTTTCAAAGCACTAGACAATGACAATCTCACACGGACACTTTGAAAGGTTGATGTTGCTTTTTAACTAATGTTAAAATATTTTTTAATTCAATTTAAACATTTTTAAAAATCTTTTTAAAATTAAAAAATAACAAATAATTGTATTAAAAATTCAATTTTCATTGAAAAAAACTTTTTGCTTTCAGAAAATATTGTCCATATTCATAAAAACAACTAAAAACAAAAAAGCATTTGAAATTAAATAATATATTTGTTTTATTGAGTTTTGTATGTTACAATTTAGAGCTGATTTTCAGGTACGTTGAGCCAAAAAAAAAAAAAAAAAAACATGATTTTTCATTCTTCAAAAGCTTGTGCTTTTAACTATTGTAATCACTAAAACCGATGGTCTCAAATTTCTAGAGTTTTTCATAAAATTAGTTATGGGGGTTTTAATGAATATAAAAAAAAAATATTTCTGCCATGACTTTAATAAAAAAAAAAATATTTATAATAATTTTAAATCATCTGTGAATAGTTTCTGAAAGTTTCATTAAAATCTGATAATTATTTTTATTTTTTGCAAGATTTTCCAAATTAATGTGTGTAATAATAAAAAAAAATTAAAAATTATCTGTGTTATTTACTACCCTTGTTGCAAAAAAAAGAAACAAGGTTTTTAAATCAAAATTTAGAATATTCTAAAAAGAAGGAAAATTTTTTTTCAAAAAACTTTGGCGCCTTTTTTCATCAGACTTCATGCTCTATTTTTTTTTGACGATTTTGTTTGTTTTACATAAACTTTTATGAATTTATTTTTTTATCAGACTATGATGAAATTTGTTTGACCTTGAAAAATATTACATCATCTGTTAAAATTGTATCAGGTTTTCATCATGTTCAGACACTATTGTCTCACTGTTGATTAGTTGTTCCTTTTGTCTGTGATGGATATTACTTCAAATTTCAGTGTACAAAATTTTTTTTTTTTTGCACACACTGGCAAGACTTAACAGGTCTTAGAAATTTTTTTACTATAGACTTCATTCAGAAACTCAATGATTTAAATTCCAATCAAAAATTTGTGATCAATAAAATTCTTTCAACAACTTTTAGAATGGACATACAAACAATAACATAATTTGTTTGAATTTTTTTGATGTTTCATTGGAAAAAAAATGAAAAAAAAAAGTAAATAATAACAAATTATTTGTTTTATTTCAATTAATTTGCATGAGAGTTTAAATATTGAATGTGTTTGAAAGTTTACAGCCAAAAAACAAAACTTTTCAACTGTGCATTCAGTTTTTTTTGTTTTTTTAATGACTGCTGGGGCCTTCTACACACACACACACACACATAATATTAAAAAAATGTGCTATTGAACTGAACTAATATTTTATAAGTCTAAAAAAGCAAATTTTTTGCTTTTATAACTTTAAATAATTTGCAAAAAGGCTCTTGATAATTAACAATCAAAAACTTTTAAATTTATTCAAGGTGAAAAGTATTGAAAATAAAAGAATTTAATTTTTTTATTAAAAAAAGCATTATTTACATTCAAACTAATGTTGTTGTTGTTGTTGTTATTATCACAATGTTTTAAATGTGCCCCACCAACATTCATCTGATGCTTGTTGATCCTGGTAATCTTCTGGGAATTTTGAACTGAAGCCTTTATTTAGTCCACAAGTGTAAATAGCCTAGTAGGTTAAAGCATTTGGGTCATGAATTTGGTGACATACTAATTGTGAGTTTGGTCCCTGGGCTGAGTAGTACAGCGAAAACAAGCAATAACTGAGCAATACTAAAAAAAGAACAATTATCCCTAACAGGATGAAACATTTCATCACTGCTGACTCAATTCCTACAAATTCATCTCCATGACAACTTACCTCGAAGATAATTCATCACCAACCTACTTAGTACGAGGACAACTCAACACTGGTGTCAAATTCATAGCTTCAGGCAGGTGCTAGCTGCCATAGTGTGCACACATCTCTTAGATTGGCTTTGAGTCATAGAGATTTTGAAAGTTTAGCTGTTTGTCTTAGTGATTTATTAGTTATAACAGCTGATTTGGCTGACTGGTGTTTAATTTTCAAGATCAAACAAATAATCAGACTTAAGCATCAAATAGAAGACTGTACACAGAATTGGGGATGGAGCACCCGACAATATGGAGGTTCATTAAGGGGCTGCAAAAGACACTGAGATGCATTTTTTTGTGCAATTAATTGGAGGTCATCCGGCTCCCACTAATTTGAAGAAGTTTTTGAAGGCAAATGAAAGAATTTTGCAGATTGTTTCTTCTCCTTCATAACGATTTCCAGCTGAATATTTGAGGAGAATTGCATACAATTTTCAACAAGATTTTAAATTAAAAATAAAGTCATGTATTAAAAAATGATCCTTAATAAATTACTTTGTTTTTAAAAATTCAACGAAAAAATGTCATAGTTTGCATGTCATTGAGTTGTCCTCACATTGAATAGGATGGTAGTGAGTTGCCCTGGAGAAAAGTCATTGACATTAAATCCATGAACAACAGAACAATGTACCCTTGTTGATGAAAGGGTTCAGTTTGAAATTTCTTGAATGTTATCCAGATTGACAGACATCAAAAGAAGGCTTAAGAGCACAATAGCTGAAACATTGTCTTCATCTTTGTTGTTGCTATAACAATTGTAAACAATGTAAATAAAGATAATTCCTGATCGTAGAAATTCAGACAGAGATTAGTTAAATATTATTGACTTTTGACTACCATTTCTTTCATTTTAACCTTTATCACTCAGTATGTAGTTGGGGGCACTCTTCATTACATATGTCTACCCCTCTCCGAGTCTATAAAACAAAAACATATATTTTTAGATGATACTTTTTTGGTGTAAAACACGAAACATTTCAACTAAAATTTTTATTGATTTTGGAACTTATCCAATTTTCTTCAAAAAATACTTAATGATAAGAGAAATTTATCCAAACTACAGAAATGTATCTAGAATGAAGAGCCTGTATTACATTGACATTCTTAGTCTTCAAATTCACTATCAAAGCATCCTAAAAAAACATAATGACAATGGAGAAGGAAAATTTAGACTTGCTACAACCTTTGATATCCTCGATCACCACAGCTGAAAAAAAATTGAATTCAACCACTCATTCATAAGAGGGAACCAAATATTATAAACTGTTTCAACTCAGTTTAAAGGAGCCTCATTAAATTGGAAAATTAAATAAATCTGTTTTAAATCTTTATTTGTTTAGTTTTTATCAGGAGCCCAAGACTGGAGAAGGACCATGGGGCCACTCTAGTCTTGGGACCCCTGGGTTAGCCCATACTAACCCCATATAAATCTGGCACAGGTTGTGATTATGAGCAGTCATTTAGCCTCTGTAATTTCCTATCTTTTGTTGCTAAGGGTGAGATTTAGACCTTAAGAGGCCCTTAGGCTAATAGAATTTGGGGGCCTCATCATTACGCATATCTTCCACTGTGTCTAAAAAAAAAAGATATATTTTTAGATGATGCTTTTTTTCAGTATAAAACATGAAACACTTCAACTTGAATTTTTATCTTGAATGAAGGAGCTGTATTAAACTGACATTCTAGTCTTCAAATTCACTAACAAAGCATCCTAAAAAACATCAATTGATTTGTTTTGTTTACAGCTTATCAACCTTTTTAGGGTTATTTAAAGCCAAGACACATTTTTGGATTATAAGAATTTTTCGGAGATAATGATTTTTTGATACAAGTTTTACTATTTATCCCATAGTTGGGAGGAGAAGAGGTGGATTCATACTTTTACCAAGGGTATTTGTAAATAAGTGAATGTAATTAACCTGACTGGAATTTGAACTCAGCTCTCCAATTTCTCATTCTGTGCTGTTAAACAATACACCACCCGCACATCCAAGCTTACAGCACCTAGTATTCTTGAGTGGTCGCCCATCTGCATATTGACTAGGTTCAACATTGCTTAACTTCGGTAATCGAATGAGAATCAGTGTCTTAAAGTGATACAGCTGTAAGCCTAAAAATCCTAAAGATAAAGATGGTGAAGAAGGACAAATCTGAGTTGCGATCATCACAACAAATAATATCTGTTCTTGTATCTTTATTTTTTTTTTTAGTTTTATCAGGCGCCCAAGATTAGAGGGCCCTTGGCAGGGACCCTCTAATTTTGAAGTCCCTGTATAAATCTGGCACTGAGAATAAGTAATATTGAATTTTTATTGAATGATGTATTGTTGACCAATATTAATTTTTGACTGGTATTTAATCTTGATTTTTATCTGATACTATTAATAGTAATAATGTCTTTAATTTTTATTAGTTGCAATATTAGTTATCATTCAAAGAGATTTTAAAACTAACTGAACTTGTTCTTTTTTTTGTTTCTGTTTCGGCTGATCCATTCTACATTCATGAAAATAGTCTGCTTTTTCAGTAGCACAAAACAAAACTAATGACAGCAAACAAAAAATTTAATTTCAACAAAATGCTTGTAAAATAAATAATTCTATTTTCAGATACGTCTTGTTCCAGCATTTTAAACATGGCTGCTGATTTCAGTTCCTTTCTTTCTTTGTGAAACAAAGAATTCCATACCATTTCCCTATTGTGAAATGAAAGCATTCTTGCATTGAAATTGACACTAGTTTGCTGCATTCTTTCAGTTCTATCATTTCTCCATCTGTTGTATCTTTAAATCGAGGAATCGTTCCAGACAAAGTAACGCAAACTCTTCTCTCAAGATATAATCAGACATACATGAATGTTCCAATTTCCATCTCAATGTCATCTTTCTAACTTCTTTTATTTTAAAAGTGTTGCATTAACATTGAAATAGCCATCATTTTTGCTTTGCCTTACAAAAAAAAAAGAAGAAAAAAAACAATCTAAAGAAGGCCATAGAATGGATCTGCTGCAAATGGGAATAGTGAAAAAAAAGATAAGTTTGTTTGAAAATCTCTTTGAAAGGTAATAACTTTTTCTCAAAATAATAGACAAAATACACGCAGCTGTCAAAATGAGAAAATATTTAAAAATTATTCTTTTCAAATATTTTACCTTTGAAATAAGGAATTTTGATTTTACCATATTATATGGTTTACCATATATGGTATGGAAGAACTCCACTTTTTTCTTTTCTTAAAAATCTCTTGGTTTTCTACTTTGGATTCAACGCCTTTAAGTTCATTTTCTTCAAAGCCAATCCTTTAATTAAACAGTTCACTGTTAATTTGCAGTGAATTTTTACTCCTTAATGATGGCCATATTTGTGAAACTAGTCAATTCCAACCTAATTTAAAAAATAAAACAAAAATATTAATATAGAACCCAGTTGTCTAAAATTTTAATTTTTAACATTTTTTTTTGTTCAAAATATATATATATATATATATATATATATAAAATATATATATATATATGTAGTGTTAGTTGGTAGGACAATATATTTTTATTTTTTGATTTATTGGGTTTGTCAGGTGGGGCCGTTTTTCTATTTTGGAATATTTTATTTTTGCATTTGATATAAAATAATTAGGAGACTGAAGAAACTTGAAAGTCTTTTCAATGTATTTCTCCTCTTCATCTAAATATTGAAGGCTGAAAATATCTTCTTAGAATTTCTCGAATTTGATCCTTTCCAAAATATTTTACCCACACAATCAACATACTTCCGATACATTGTTGATGCTCTATTAATATATCTTTGTGATACTGATTTACCTGACTTAGTAGATAAACTAAACAAAGTCGAACATACAATAGAATTTACATAGTAAATGAAAGAATACAATTCCTCACTTTTCCCAGATATCAAGCTACACCACGTTAACAACAGTTTAAAGCTTGATGTCTACCAGAAACCAACAAAAACGATCTAATAAATTTATATTCTCATAATAACAAAATAAAATCCGGCATAATCATCGGATTCTACTTAAGAGGACATTAAGAATTTGCAGCCCCTAATATATTCTTCATCATTTTCTTCTCCATATTAATTTGGTGATGTTCTTTGGTTCATGTTTTTGAACTTGTCTTCATTTCTTTCCATAAATTTTTTGATTGGGTTAAAATCTGATGTTGACTGCCTGGGCCACTCAAGAACATTAGATTTTTTTTATTTTATTTTTACTTTGGGGTTAACTCTATACAAGGCCCAGGAGCCACTCAAGGTACAAATTTTCTGAGTAAGAGGCACAGTTTATAGAGATACGTTGGGAAGGTAACAATTAACACTAGACAGGTTAAGAATGTAGTGATTAGGAAAGCATCCTCTTGGGAAGCAGTGGTCCATGAGAAGAAGCTGTTCAAGTGGAAGTTACATCTCATCAATAAAAAATTTAATGAGGTTTATTTTGTTCAATGGGTTTGGCATAGAAATTTTTTAGCCATGAAGCTTAAAACTTATCAAATTCTATGGAAGTAATGATCAAGCAGTAAGAGGTCTTGCAACGTTTCATAAAATATTGGGAAAGGGGTTGCATGTGGAAAATAATTCATCAATAATAAAGATGTTGAGATTATTTTGGACACTATTAAGAGTGGAAAAAACTTACTAGGCTGCTTTGTCCAAATATGACATTTCAAACACCATTTTCGTCCTGATCTGGCCCTTTTAAATGTATTAAATAACAGAAAAGTCAATAAATTTAAAGGTGTGGTATACCAACTGATAATTTTTCCTGAATCTTTAGTGATGACTCATATGTCTCAGGTTACACTTAGTAGTCATTGCTAGTTTGAGATCCCATAGTCAAACATGAGGCCACCCTCATTTTCACCCATTCATCCTTACTGGTGTATAAGTTCAGGATTCAATGGAGCAATGATTTAATATAACTAGTTTTTTAAAATATTCAGTGAATATAAAGAGCCCATTTATCACCCACTAGATATTGGAAAAAACTCAGAGGAGAGATCAGCTGCCAATCTTTGGTCATCTAGAGTTTTGTAAAACCCATATAGCCATTGCATCATCAACATATGTATAAAAACTCCCAGAGCCTCTTATTTTGCAAGCCAGAAACTGACCATTTTTCTTGCATCTTTAGCAATAGATCATATGTACAAGTTCCACTTGAGGTCTGGGTTGAATTTGAGGCCCAATAACTGCTGAAGGCATGGGGCCTCCTTGAAAATTAGATGTTCATTGAATTTACTATTAGTTAACAGTGAAAAACTAATAATGGAATGTAACTAGTTTGCTATTTGAGGCACTGAATATAACTAGCCATATTATCACCCACTGAGATGTTGGAGCTAGATCAGAGAGAGAAAGCTTTTTAATCTCTGGTCATCTAGAGTTTGGTCAAAAAGAACCACATAAAAATTGTATCATCAAAAGATATTCACAAGCTTTCATTAAAAAATGTAAATTTATTTATCTGCTGGGTGATAAACATATGTTTTAACCTTTTAGCATTCTGAACCCATCTCCCCCCACTGGTAAATATCAGCTCTCAATGTTCAACCCACTGTAACCCACCCCATGTATACTCTGCCATAATTATATGACGTCATCATTGCACATAGCACAGGAAGTCACACAAAGTGAGATTTTTCCGATATTGACCAGAGGTGGTTTTACTATTCATTGTCTTCTATGGTTTGATATTTACAATCACTGTTTTAAATGAGATACATCAGGGTTAAAAAAGCAACTCAATGAACTAATGTATTAAAGAACATTAACACATTTTTATACAAAAAAAATCATATAATTTTTTTTAATGTTTGTAAACTGATTTGATGTTATTTAAAAAAAAAATAACAGTAAACATTGTTTTTCCTGAGAATTTTCCAGCAATAATCAGTGTATTGTCATTTATGAATTGACTGGATTTATGAAAAAGATTTGGGGTATTCTTAAATGAAAATTAGTTTAAATTCTGTTGAAGGGTTTCATTTCTTTTGTTAGATGTACTGGGTGAGCTTTATATTTTTGTATTCCTTTCCAATGCATTGTGTTTATAAAAAAAAGAAATGTTCAGGCCCTCTTGGTTCATCAACCAATAAATCTTTGTATAAGTCTTGAAAAACAATTAATTTGCTTCTTAAATTTTTAACATTCAAATCATGACAGTTTTCCTTTTGGCATTACCTTATTTTATAATTTTATTTTTTTTTTTTTTTTCTAATCTTTGAAATACTTCTAAAACTTTTTGAAGCATTAAACTCCTTCCAAAGTTTTCTATAACATTTTCTAAAAAATTTTCAAACTTTTACTTTTTGAAAAATTTTTTTTTTTTACAAAATTTTATTATTCCTGACTTTTTGTTAAATTCTTTATCTTCTAGGAAAATTTTACATTTTCCTGATCTACAAAAACTTAAAGCTAAAGAAAAAACTGACTCATTTTTCAATAGATCAGAAAAATACAAAGGATCTGCGGTTCATATAATCACAATTTAACCTTTTCAAAAACTTGATGACAATTTTGCAAATATCTCTTTAAATCAATCATTACCTAAAAATTTAAATAAAATGATTTAAAAATAAAAGTTGATAAGTAATTAAGGTGTTATAGAAATTTAATAGATAGATTCTAATAAATGAATTAAAAAATTAACTGGTGTTTATTAATGTACTGTGTACGATGGGTAAATTGTCGCCATTTTATAATTTTAATTTTGCTCATGAACATTGTTTTTTTTTTGTTTTTTTTTGATTTTGTCAATTGCACAGTATAGTAGGGTTAGTTGGGCACCATCTGTGAGAAAAAGATCACCATGATGCAATTCAATCTGCCAGGGATTTGAAAACAGCATGCTGTACTGCTTGGCATTCACACTGGAAGCTCCAATATTCCAATATGAACATTTCAAAGTGTTTGGGTGTCAATCTGAGGACAGTGCAGAGGATTTGGAAAGAGTTAGATGAGTTTAATGGTGATTATGAAGTTAAGGCCGCTTGGAAAACTCACTCTGATCAAGACAAGAACTTCCAAATTTGTTGGTGAGGGCTTCAGATTCAACATGGAGGCCCACATCAAGTGTCATGAAGAGGTAGTGCTGCCCTGGGTCAAGTGGGTTGCTGCTGGAAGACCCTATATCTGGCAACAGGGCTCTGCATCATGCCACACAAGCAGGAGAACCCAGTCATGGCTGTTAGACAATTTCTATGACCACATCACCCCTGACATCTGGCCACCTAACTCCCTAAACTGCAACCCCTTGATTATTATGTGTGGGGTGCAGTTGAGCAAGAGACCAACAAAACTCCTAGTAACACCAAAGATGAACTAAAGGCAAGGATTATGGCAGCATTCACCAACTTAAAATAAGTGACTATCCAGAAGAGTTACTGGTGAGTTGTCTGGAGGTTGAAGCCGATGGTGATTTTAGTGAATAAGTTTACTCTTTAGTATTTCAAGATATTTTGGTAAATACATCTGTTAAAATGAAATGTCAGTTTTATTTCCATTTTTTTTTTTGTAATTTAGATGACAATTTATCCATCGCACCCTGTGTATGTCTTAAACTAGTAGAATAGTAAATACTGCTAGTGGGGATCGAACTCACAACATTGGCAATGCAAAACTCACATGTTAACTGCTGGTCTACGGCGATTTCCTTATTTCATTAGTCTTGTATGCACAGGGTTTTTTAGTGAGGATTGAATTCAATAGATGGGTGAATTGGCCTGTAAGACACTATTTTTTTTAAAAATAGTTGCTCTTTGGAAAGATAATCCCAACAGGATATTCTGCACCATGTTCTTCTTGTTAGAGCCCAATCAAACTTTCAGACAATTTCTGTGACCACATCACCACTTATATCTGGTCACCTAACTCACTAGACTTCAAATCTCTTGATTATTATGTGTGGGGTGCAGTTGAGTGAGGGACAAACAAAACACCAATGATGAACTGCCATAAAGGATTATGGCAGTATTCATCAACTTAAACAAGGAGACCACCCAGGAGAGTTGCAGTTTATCCATTGCAAAACATTACAGACACTTTCTGCCTCTTGTCTTCTTTCTCAAATAGATTTTTTTTATTTGTAATTTTTGAATGTTGATAATAAATTTCTAATATCATAAATTTACTATATGTCAGTTGTGATAAATTTGCAAGTATTTATTTAAAAAAAAATATTCTGGTATCATATGGAGACTTATATGACCCACTTGTGTGTGTTTATACAAGGTAATTGAAAAGTAACTCCCTTTTTATGTATGATGGACTCTCCTGTCTAACTATAATTTTTACAAGATGAGAGAGTTTGTCATATGTAAAATAGGAAGTTCCTTTTTCAATCACCCTGTGTGTGTGTGTGTGTGTGTGTGTGTGTATGTGTGTGTGTGTGTGTGTGTATATATATATATATATGTATATTATATATATATATATACACACACACACACCATATATTTCCGTGTATAAGATGACATTTAAATCCCCAAAATCACACTTAAAAATTGGGGGTTGTCTTATACTGTAATTCAAAAAAAAAAAAAAAAAACCTTAAATTTTTTGTGATGTTTGTTGGTAGGCTAACCTCAGCCTCAGTACAATAACCAATAATGTACATGAAAAGATTCACATTATCAAATAAACTGATAATAAAACCATTTCTACCTTATATATCTGGCATATCTTCATAATAAATTGCCTATTCAAAGAATAATTCTATATCAATGAAATCAATTTGTATCCATGCACGCTCAGCTGAGAAAATGTAAACATCAAGTTACGAATGTGTTCACAGCAACCTTTATCTTTCGCTAAAATTTCAGTAATTATTATGGTAGTGGTAATTACAGTAGTAATAACATTCAGAAGAACATAATATTCATTTCTCATTAAAAATTTATTAACCATGTTGGTGTTAAATAATGATACAATTTAGGATAAAATACAACTTTTATTTTTCAAATAAAAATCCTTTTACAGTAGTTGCATTTAAAACTTTGAGGATATCATAAAACGTTATTTCCCATCAAATTATGTATATTAATAAAACAACTCTGCTACATATATATCTAAAACCACCAAATTCCTCACAATCATCAGTGTCTATTTTAAAAAGTGTCTCTAACATATCATACATACTATCATTGTAGGGATTTTATGATTGATACAAGTATAATTTAATAGGGAATTTCAACCGGCTTAGACAAAAGTTAGGAACAGACTGAATAAAAGACTTAGTACATCAGGATGTTGTAAACAAAACAATGGTTTCCCTTTTAGGTGACGTGTGTAGGAAAAATATGACTTAGAATCAGTTTTGTTATTTCATTTATTTTGCATTTCTAAGGATACAGTAGGTAACATTTCCAATAACATCATCTTTATATAATTGGTCATCTTATACTACGGGTATAGGATGAATTCATGAAAATGGGTTATATTTTTTGACTTCATCTTATCTAAAGGTCACCTTATACACAGAAATATATACACTCAACAAAATTACATTTCAAACTCGTCACAACAAAAGCAAAAATATCGGACATGCGCATTTGTGTTTACATAACATTTAATGAAATGGACAAAGTCCGACAATTATTTTAAGACATTTTTATGTTTATATATTCTTTTTATAGATACAAATATTTAAGTAAATGCTCTGTTTATAATAAACAGTATTAAACAACATTTACCAGCCTGAATGTCCAAGAATGGTAAACATATAAGACAGTTTGTAAAATTTCTATTTTGACAAGTTTTGCCAGTGAACTAGTGTCAAAAAAAAAAAAAAAAAAAAATTTGGATGATACTAGTTCATCAGTGAAACACTGAATTTGAAGTTTTTCCAAAATGTTTTATACATTTAACCTAAATACACGTTACATCTCATTTTATTAGCTACTCTGAATTTTTATGAAGTAATTAATAATTAGTCTTACTATAATTCAAGACAGTTTTAAATGTTTATTATAGATTTAGTTTTCTTGTAAAAGTTTTTCATGACCCAAACACACT
>CAHIKZ030001294.1:637500-665249 GCA_903632075.3 Acanthosepion pharaonis | reverse complement strand
CAATGCACTATAACCCTTGGGAAAGGTAGGAACCCATCTCTTCTCTGCTTCAACTATGGCTTAAATACCAATGTAGACTGGGCTCTCTAGTCATGATTAGTAACCAGTCTAGTGTTCAAATGTTATGAACGTTGGAATTCTATTCTATTCTTTCTCATCTTACATTTTTTATTTTCTGGGGAAATAAATTATAGTCATGGAAACTTAAGGTTGTCTATTTCTTAATTATATATATATATATATATATATATATATATATATATATATATATATATATATATATATATACATAATATCTTACATTAGTTGCACAACTCCAAATATATTTTATTTTAAATAAAAATTAAAAATAAATACAATATTTCCAGCACTTGAAAATTGTTTTCGCATGAAACTCGGAGTTATGCAATTAATGTAAGATATTATGTATCTTTCTTTCTTATAAATATATATATATATATATATATATATATATATATATATATATATATATATATATTAAATAGCTCTGTTACTTAACATTGAGCACTGTTTTTTCTTACACTACAGAGTATTTATATGTATTTGTAGATGATTGCTCACTCATATACCTACCTATATTTACCCATTTGCTTATATATATATAGATATATATATATATATATTAGCTGGCCACTTGTATTCGAGGCTATCTGTCTACTAGGGTGGCTAGCCAATCCTTATTGCAGACACTTACTCAGGCACATTTGTGTTTGTTCCACAGCCATAAAGCCCACCTATGGTTTATACTGCAACTAAGTTGAGCAGACCTTAGTTGCAGTTTTCGTTAGAGACTTTGTTATCTAGTGTGATCAACAGTCTGAACAAGACCAGCACACTCAAACTCTTGGTCACGATGACTTGTGACTTTGTGCTAGCACAGCTATTGGCAGCCCCAAAGTGTTTCATCTATACACTTTCACTCACAAGTCTTGGGTTAACCCGTACTATGATTTTCTGGCACTTTCCAAAGGTGCCACATGCTGGGATCGCCCTCCCCCTCAGACTGATAACATCAGGAAGTTTCCTTCCTGACAAATCGACCATAGTGAGATTCAAACCTGTGTCTCATGGTCAGAAAGCAAAACCTTCTAACCATTGACCATTTGCCCATATATATATATATATATATATATATATATATATGTGTGTGTGTATGTGTGTGTGTGTGTGCGTACACATTTCTGAGGGTTAATCATAAAATAAATATGTCATTAAATGTGGCTTCCCTAAAAACATGGCAACTAGGTCATAACAGATTGGGTGAGAAGGAAAATTTAAATTCATGAAAACTCTTTCTTTTTTCATTTTGATATAAAAAAAGAAACAAATAAATAACATTGGGTATTTGTTCCAAAGCTTTGAAAGGAACAATTAGAGAAATCTCAGTGTCATCTTTTGACAATGCCAACACAAGAGTTTCAGGTGAAGATGGCAGCACAAAAGCTCCAGTAATTCAACTCTAAACGACTCTGTGGATTTATTTCCAAACAACATTCCTGATCTAGCATGATCCAGCAAACAACTTTGCATTTTCTGCGGCAGGCTTGGTTTAAATACTGGATGGACACCTTTGATCATGATTTTTTGCACAAAGATGGAAATCAAGTTTTTTGCTTTGTAAACTGGACAGAAAAGAACATTTCACTGATTTTATTTTGTGGTTGACACAAGGAAAATATTATGAAGAGAAAAAGAATAGGAAATGATAGAGAAACAGAGAGAGTGAGTGATATTAGAATAGAAGTTATCACAAGGGAAGATATTAATGTTAGAAAAAAAGGCAAAGACTGTTAGTAAAGAAAGAAAAGATATAATGGTTTCTGAAAAATTTGCCGTCAGACCAAGAAGAGATTTAAAAAGGAAAATCTTTATATTTGCATACATCTAATAATATTGTAGTGATAAAGCAGAGAAACATATTAAGATAGAAGTAAAGCAGTTGAAAGAATTATTACAGAAAAGTTAGGGAAGGCTTTAATATAGAAAAGGAAGCAGAGAAAAATATAAAATATTAATATACAAAAAAGTAGTACTTGGAAGCATTAGTACATGGAGAGAAAGATCTCAATATGGAGATGGGGTAGATGAAATAAATATTGTATAAATAAACAGAGTGTCTACTTAAATATGGGCATCCACCAAAAATAATGTGTGGAAAAATGAAGTAAACTGCCAAATAAAATAATGACAATGAATAATAAAAAAAAACCCAAGTACATTTTCCCATGATGCTAAAACCTCCAATGATAAACTAAGTACAAACATTTCTTTGGTTGTTTCAACTCTGTGCAAGGCTGACTACAGCACAACCGTTAATATAATACTTATAGTTACTCATCCTAACTCCAGTATCAAAATGAAAATAGATAGTGAGAACTTTGTTTCACTACAGTCACTATAAAAAGAAATAATTGGTCCATAATAGAAATCCAAGTTTTTGTATGTTGTTTTCAGTGATTACCATATGCAAACATATACTGCCCCATACAATACACGCAAAATATGCAAACTTTAACTTCTATAAATGTTTGAAGTAAAAAAAAATGTGGGATCAATAAAATAAAATCAATTAATTCTTTAGAGAAAGATAAGTATAATGTGTGTGTGTGTGTGTCTATATATATATATATATATATATATATATATATATATTCAACCACAGAGAGCCTGTCAGCCTGTTTTGCTGTATTACAGCTAATCATTGTCTTTATTTTCTTAAATTGTTTGCTTCAAGCTTCTACCAATCTGATATCATTCAGTCTCCTACCCCTAGGGTATTGACACACAGCAGAGAAATTGATTTTTTTAACACATTATATACGTGCAATATAAATGCAATACTGGCCGCCATATCTTCTCAGTTCTTAGAAAGATGCATTAAAACAGCAGCCGTCAAAAATTCACTTTTCTGCATAGCCATCAGTTGATGAATGAGAGCATGAATAGTCATCCACAGACAGGCTGTTTTGCCGTATCACAACTCATCAGTGTGGCTAGACATCCAGTTGCTTCCAGCTGGGATCAAAACATCAGTCATAGACCCTTAGCCCTATGTTGTTGGGGCACGACAGAGAAATGGAATTCTTACAAGGCGTGATGAATTAAAGCAGCAGCTGTTAAAAATTCCCTTTTCTGCATAATGCTCAAATGGTGAATGTGAGCACATTATATATATATATATATATATATATATATATATATATATATATGCTAGTAATATAAAAATAATTTTTAAAAATACATAAGGAAAATAGATATGTAATAAATGCAAATGACAGTGTGTCACTGTGTTGCACTTTTCAAACTTTATTCTCATAGGCTGTAATGCAATAAATATCATACCATTTTGGAACCAGGCTGATTTAGGGAGCAAACTAAAAACATTTTGCATCCAGCCCCACAATTCTGAAATTCTTAATTCACAAGTTTTCATTACTGCGACTGTTTTTTTTTTTTTTTTATGCAATTTTTTGTGACAAAGTTTTTTATATGATAACAATTTTTATAACTTGGAAATAAATTTTGGCATAATTGAAGTTGTGAAATCCAGCGAAAGTCACCTAAGAAATAAAAATAATTGTTTGTATGTATCCTTCCTATGGACATGAGTAGAGGCTTACGCCTTGTTTCTTGTTTAGGAAGGAGTTTCCAGTACTCTCTCTCTCTCACTGGCCTCTGTATCCAGTTGCCTTGATCTATCCACTACTCTTCTCCTCATCCTTTCTTCTATCACTCCTATCTGACCTTGCTCCAAATTTTCTGTAACCCCTTGCGTCCTAGTGGCTTCCCGCCTTGTTTGGGGTGAAACGCTTAAAAAAAAAAAAAATTTATATGAATTGGTGGCAGAAGAATAATCGTTACAGCTTTGAAAGGTAAGCCTAAGTATTAATGCAATACTTAAATGAATTCAGTGATCAGTTTTGAGTTCTATAGTTTATTGCTATCACATATACTCTTCCTGACCTATTGTGATGAAGGTCCAATCAAGAGCCCTACACTGGAGCTAGCTTAAATGCTGGCGGCTTTTAAGCTAGTATATATATATATATATATATCAACCATCGGTCAGTCAATCAGTTAAATGCAAATTGTGATACACACTTTGGTGATCATGTCTTTTGATTCATGACTAACTGAGTAGAACATTTTTCTGCAGTAGGCTGCAATTTCTTTCTGTGTGCAGAGTGGTCGTTTACCAAGGTCCTATCACATATGGCAATCAACTGACTGAATGACCATAGCTTGAGATATATATATAGATTTTAAACTTATCATTTTCTAAATAATTAATGGATTATATTTTTTAACCAACATTTTTATTACTATTTTCTAGTCTCTCCTGCTATTTAACCCATAGATTGGAGAAGAAATAGATTCATGCTGTTCTCAAAGGTATTTGTGCATAAGTAAACGTAATGAGTTTGACTAGAATTTGAACTCGGCTGTCCATTTTCTCAATCCGAGGTAATATCCATTAAACCACAATGCATGTCCACATATCTGAACCTGCTTTTCTAAAAAGTGCAATTTGCTTATCTATCATGAAAATCATTTGCTAATGGTGACTAACAATATGTATTTTGAGTTTCTATACTCGTTTGAGTAAATGGCAATGAAGGTTTGAGTTTTTTAGTTGCTGACTGATTTAAGTGTTGATTGAGCCTCAGGTAAGGTGAGAACCCTTCCAAGAATAGGCAGCAAATGGAGAGGGAAAAGTGCAGATCAGCTTTCCATGAAACCAAAGATGTCATCTTTCAATGTTGATATGCTTGGCATCTCTTCATATGGAACATCATTTTCGAGCAAAAGATAAACCAATGTAACTTTATATCCAAGAAAATTCAGATTGGGATTATAATAATGCAAGATTTATCTATTCGTGTCAGTCTGCCTATCTATCTATCTATCTATCTCAGCCTGTACATATCTATCTATCTAGCTAACTAGCTAGATATATCTCAGTATGTTCATATCTATGTGCCTGTCAGATCATATCTATTTATCTATCTATGTCTGTTCATAACTATCTATCTCTATTCATATCTATCTCTGTCTGTTCATATCTGTCTATCTCTGTCTTTTCATATCTACCTAGTTGTCACTGTTCATATCTATCTATCTAGCTCTGTTGAGATCTATCTATCTCAGCCTGTTCAGATCTATCTATCTATCTATGTATGTATGTATGTATGTATGTATGTCAGCCTGTTCAGATCTATCTTGTCCAAATCTATCTATCTCAGCCTGTTCAGATTTATCTTGTTCTATTCTATCTATCTCAGCCTGTTCAAATCTATCTATCTCAGCCTGTTCAGATTTATCTTGTTCAAATCTATCTCAGCCTGTTCAAATCTATCTATCTCAGCCTGTTCAAATTTATCTTGTTCAAATCTATCTCAGCCTGTTCAAATCTATCTATCTCAGCCTGTTCAGATTTATCTTGTTCAAATCTATCTATCTAAGTCTGTTCAAATTTATCTTATTCAAATCTATCTATCTATCTATCTATCTCAGCCTGTTCAGATTTATCTATCTATCTAGGGCTGGTGCAATTGTATTGTGTTCCCACCACTCGAATCTATGATATATGTCCCCCCTGCACTCTTTATGTTACAACTCAATGCCTATGAATAGTAGTTTTCGTCCTTCTAATCAGAGGTTTTATATAGCCTGGGTATTTTGTTTAATCTACACATATAAAATACAAATTTTATTGTAAATTATATACAATAATGGATCATATGCAATATAGCTGAACAATTCAATTAGTAAAATTGAAAATAAATACAATATATCCAAATAGAAATTAGAGACATGTCATAATAGATCATTCCATCTTAAATAAATCAATGTTTTGCATAATTTTTAACATCAACTTGAGCTTTTTTTTTTTATTAAAATGTTGAATAATTTTAATACACTGAACATTATGGATAAAAAATAAGTGAATTTTTATATCATGTTTTTTGAGACTTATCATGAACAAAACAAATTCACAGATTTGGACCATAAAAAGGCCCCAAAATGATGTCAAAATTCATGAAAAGTTCTCATCCATTTAATAGTCAGTTGTCTTTAGTTTAATTCGTAATATATATAAATATAGGTAAAAAAAGCAAATGTTGATAAGATAGTGAGGGTCATGGAGCAATGGCTGGGACCCACAATTAGGCTTCATATACCCCTACCCCACCCTGTTGGGTGGTTCAAGACTAGTATACACCGGCCCTATATCTATTTATATAATCTCAGTCTGTTCAGATCTATCTATCTATATCTATGTAGGAGTCACAGTAGCATAATGGATAGCGGCTGGGAATCCATTACTTTCACTTACGTGCTAATACCCTTAGGAAAGGTATGAATCCTCTTCTTCTCCTTCCAGCTATGGGTAAATAGCAGGACAGACTGGGTTCTATAGCCTTGGATGGCAACTGGTCTACCGCAGAAAAAAATGGCAACCTACTGCAGGAAAAAATCCGCCTCGTCAGTTATGTATCAAAAGATACATGATTGCCTAAGCGTGTATCATGCATGGCACATAACTGATCTATGTCAATTCTTATCTAGCTATCATCTGTTTATCTATTTCAGCTTGTTCATATCTGACTTTGTTCATATCTATCTCTCTATTTATGTCTATTCATATCTATTTCAGCCTGTTTATATCTCTCTAGATACATATATCTGACTTTGTTCATATCTATCTATCTGAGTTTGTTCATATCTAAGTGTATTTGTATCTATCTATCCATATCAATAATGTTTCAAATGTTTACCAATAATAATTAAGATATTTATCAATAATTTTTCATAATTACCAATAATGTTTGTGATATTTTCCAATAGTTTCTCATATTTATCAATAATATTTCAAATATTTACTAAAAAATCGGTGTAAAAGAAATTCATTTTAGTAGCATACAATAAGAGAAATTGCTAAATAGGGAAATACTCATAAGATAATTATTGTTAAGTTTAGCGTTTCAATCATTTTAACATGTGAAATAGTGATTTACTTCCCTTGTATTCTCTTTAAATTTTTAAAACTCACTTCATATTAATGCATATGGGGTCAAATTCAATGTTTGTTATGGAGTAGTTAAAGGAATATTTTTTTATCATTTCTCACTAAGGAAGGTGATGAAAGCCACTAAGACACAATATAAGTGGAAGGAATATGTTTGAAGAAGTATAAATAAGGAAATTGTTGTCTCTTCAGGACTTTGGCAATCATGGCTCTCCACAATTTCTATCCTTTGTAGCTCTTAGTAAATTTTGTCCTTTTGTTCTCTCTTCTAAACCCCATTATGCCATTAATTTACACAAGCTCATTAGGGAGGCGCTATGCACGGTTTTCTTCTGTCTTTTTTGCTTTCAATATATCCTGTGAGTGTCAAATTTTCAAAGCCCTCTTTCCTTATATGCCCTAAAAATTTCAACTGTGTCTTTATGATGTTAAGTATAAGTGTTCTTTTTGTTTCTGTTTTTTCTAAACTTCATCGTTACTTACATGTTTGGTCATTGGTATTTTCAGTATCAATTCTGTAGAACCATATTTCTGTTGCTGCAAGTTTCTTCTTCAACTGAGAGGAGATTGTCCAGAATTCATGGTCAGACTAAGTAACCTTGTTTTTTTTGTTTTTTTTTTACACATAACTGAATTAACTTTCCTAAATATTCAATGATCACAAAATCAATATCTTTCAAATTTCATTGTCCATTTTATTGATTTAACTCTAATATTAAAATTACCCATCATGAATTTGACTAACTAGGTTCTTAAATTCTCCATAGGGTTAGTCTCTAGGACATTATTCTTAATATAAAGTTTTATTTTTTATTTTTCTGGTACCGAATGTAACACAAGGTCAAGGTTTAAAGTGGGCTTAACAGTAATACTGTGGAAAAATTCTCCAAGTCCCCTTCAACATTTCCTCTTTGGCGGGCGCCTCACCTCCTGAAGAAGGGGTAATGCTTCCCCCTCCTATAAAGACAATTTGTACATCATTGGTTCTTCTCTTATATCTATGACACTTAATGACCAGTAGTGGACTAGATTTAGTTGCCAGGAGACAAAGGGACCCACGACTGTTAGAATGTCATCATTTAATTTTCATAGCGAATAAATAAAATATCAAATATTTATGGAAAACAGGACACAATTAAAATTTTTGTGGAAAAAATGTATTTTTTAGTAATTACAGTGTATGGTACATAGAGAATGTTATTTTTTTTAATATTTTGTTTATTTTTTTAATTTTAAAATAAATCCATTGATCAGTACAATTTAAAAACTTTTCAAAAATAGTTACTTTCACTAGTTCGGCATAAATTTGATTTTTGAAAGAATTTCCAAATTAATGTGTTTTCACCGGAAAAAAGTACCAAAAAAAAAAAAAAAAAAAGTATTTTGAAAATTATTACCTCCCCCGATGACGTAAACTGTAGTAAACAAAATAAGATTTTGAATCAAAATTTCGAATGAGAAAGGAATAAAAAGTTTAAAAAAATAATCAGAAAATACTTTGGTTTTTCATTTGAATAATAAGATAAACATTTTGACGATAAAACTTTGTTTTTAAGTTTGTGGCCTTTTTTCATTACGCTGTTTTCCCGCGAAAAAGTCAATAAAACATTGCGTGCAGTTCACAGTCACTATTAAGTGCAAATGTGCAATCGTATATTTTTTTATTAATTAATAACACAAAATAATTAAAAATAACGATTAATAAAAATGTAGGTAATTATAAATAAATAAAAATAAAATAGTCTAGGTTTGTCGTTTTTTGCACTTACTTTTTGGTAGGAGAAGTGTATTTGAAATCCAGACAGTTTTTTAAAACAATTAAAATTTGATGTGCTGCATTCGTCTGTAAAATTTCCTTAATTGTTTTATGAACACGCACAGACTGGCAAGACATGAACTCGCAAACATTGAACTCCATAAGTTGAGTAACTGAAAGGGTGGGGATTACTTTAAAGTTCTTATTCCTTTTTATTACTAAAACAGTTGTCTGTGGTTGTTTCTTTAGCATTTTAATATGATATAAGAGGCCCACTCCAGCAGGGGTCGCACTTGCCATTGACAAGCTGAAAACTTTGGCTAGCTCGCCACTGACAACAGTAATAGGTTACAAAATATTATTAGCAATTTTTTTTTAAGTTGACGGATTTTTAATATTCTTCTGGGCTATTTAGGAAATCTAATTCGATTGTTTCGTGTAAAAAAGAAAAGAAAAAGTTACTTAGTAAGCAACCGATAAATTGCGACTGTCTTTTTTTCTCTAAACTGACCCGATAATCCGGGTATCTTCAAACGGTCAAACCATAATTTTAAATTTCAAGTATTTTTTTTTATTTAATAAATTATACTGCGATTTGGATGCAAGGCTTAATTATTGAAAGAAAAGTAGTTAAGCTCGAACCTTAATTCTACTTAGCTTATGCATTTCTATTTTTTAATTTTAATTTTCTTTTCATTAAAAATTCTGAGACTTATTGCTCTTAGTCTTAAATAAAATTGAATTTCAGATTTTACGCGGAAAAAATAGTTTCAATCTTAGAAGAAATTATTATTACATCGCGGATTGTATTATTTATTTCTAATATTAATCTTCTAAAATTCAAAGGAAGGTTCAGAATATGAGGCTAGTTCAAGAAATTAAAAGAGGGGAACTTACGTGAAGTAAGTAAAAGTACGCTCTTGTTATGGAAAAATCGTTGGAAACACTAAAAAACTAATTACATGAAAGAACTTTTTACCGCGCGTTAAAAAATCAAGTGGCACCTGGCAGAAAACAATACTCAGTCAACAAAAGTTAAAAAAAAAAAAAACTTGTTTGAAAGTTAATTTTCTTGTCTAAACCTTGTGTCTTTAAACAGGAAAGACAAGAGAATTTCTGGTATAAAAATTGTCGATGTCTAACTTAGAAGCGGAGATATTTTTGTACGCTCAGGCAAAATAAATAAATAAAAATTTAAAAAAATAGGGAAAAAAGTCAAAAGCATAAAAAAAAAACACCCAGATTTTGAAAATTTACTTCTTCATCTTCATCAAAAAATATACTGAGAAATAAAAAATTAAAAAAAATAAATTAAAATTTTAAAAATTCAGCAAATTATTAGATTTAAAATTACGCCACTTTACTTTTTTATGAAACCTAAAGGGTTATTTTTAAATTTTAATTTTAAGAAAGCAAAAATCGTGGAAATATTTCTTTTTAAATCACTTTAATAATTTTTTAAGCAATATCTCTTATCGATAGTTTTTTTTTTAAATATTTTTACCGTTTTTAAAACAACAGAAGCCTTATTGAATTTTTTTTTTAATCTACTTCCGAAAATTCTATATTTTGTTTTAGTAGCACATAAAAGCAGGCACACTAGAAAATATGTTTTCCTTTCGTTTGTCAGGGTATGTATAAATAAGTACGTGTCCCTCTTTCATACAACGACCCCCTGTCCATGATAGGAAAGAGGAGGGTAAGTAAGATGGCGAGAGTAAGCGTGATATGTCGTTGTTGATAAGCTTCTTTTACGAGGTTACCCTAACCCTGTAAAGCAAAATATGCCTTTCACCTCCGTTTTTGTCAAACCAATCCCGGCAGTCAGCGTTCTCCTGTCCGCAGGGCATGCAAAAGATGGCATCGTTGTTACAATTTAAGATTCTTGAATTTGCCTGCTTGTTAGGCAGAAAGGAAATTATCTTTCTTCAATTGTGCTCTGTACATCCTCATGGTTGATCAAATGAAATGAAATAAGATAAAGACAAGATAAAAAAAAAAACAACAGCATCTGCTATTACTACTAATACTACATTATTAATAATTATAACAATCCCTGCTGGAGTAGCGGATAGCGGCACGGATTGAGGAATCGGAGAGCCAAGTTCGATTTCCAGTCGAATCCATTACATTCAATTACGTGCTAATACCCTTGAGAAAAGTATGAATCCTCTTCTCCCCCCAGCTATGGGTAAAATAGCCTTGGATGGCAACTGGTCAACCGCAGAAAAAAATAGCAACCTACTGCTCGAAAAATTTGCCTCGACTGAATCCTGCTGGGTGCATATATTTCGGTCAAATTCTTCAACAGAGTAAATACAAGGATCTAGGAACTGAAATTCAGAAAAAGGGGCATCTGAAAATTCAGGCAGTTTTTATTGATTGTACTAGGAACGCTTTCAAAAATATGAAAAATGATCTTTTTCGACTATACCTGGTAAACGAAATTTGTCTGAAATGCAAAAGTTTGCACCCGTGGGTGTTTCTGACATTCCCAGGAATGTTTTATCAGTGTAACGGGTGAACTATAAAAGAAAGGAATATTCTCACAGTTTACATTTCCCTATTAAGGGTATTATTATATCCATGATATAATAACACCTTATTTCATGGACGGAACTGAATACCAGAAAAACATGGGATGACAAACATGCTTTGTTTTCAGAGAGAGTTTTATACCGCTAAATCACACATAAGATTATATATACATATCTACACGTGCCGCACACAAAGAAACTATAGCACATGTATACAACACAAGCACTATGAAAATGACGAAAAGAAAGAGGGTCTTACTTGTAATAATTCCCAATGGGAATCTGGGCTACCGGAGGATTCTTCTGAGTTTCTGTAGAAGCCAAATTTAGGATTCCTAACAGAGATTCGAGTGAACCGGATTTATCTTCTATGTCACTAGCGAGGACATATTCCTCAAACAGGTTTATCCCAACATGAGGACAGCGAGCCGGAGATAGTTTCTATATCTGGCGAAGATATATTCCCAAAGGAAAACGGCGCTATGGACTTGTGAGCTGACCCTTTGACTTCTATAAAAAAAAAAAAAAAACTGCTCGGTTTGACTCCTAGAAGCTGACTGACTAACGGACTGGCCACTTTCGTCACTCTATGAAGAGACGTCACTAAGCGGTCACCACGTGACCTACGTAACTTCATCTTAACCAAACGGAAATATCCGTGTTTCATATCCTTACTATAGTACTGGAATTTGCATGTCCATTCTCATATATTCAAAGAATCCTACACAGTTTGCAATGATTTTTTCTTATTTATTATTTTGAAGGTTCTTCTGTAAGTTAACTGATTTTTACACGTGTGGCATAATTTTAGTTTTTTAGATTCTTCATTTAATCTACTTACACGTTTTAACTGGACATGAATCTTAACTGCGCATGCGCGAACACATTTTAATGAAAGTTCAAAACAACTATACGCAAATATACAGCATCATACAATTAAGAAAAATGCTGCCGGTAATATCGGCTGCATATCCAACCAATTGTACCAACAATTAGGATCTGTTGACTTGCGGTCTCTTGATTTTTCAGTTTGAAACTTGGAAGCAACTCGCAAAACAAAAAAGCAGACTCAAAACACGATAATAATAAAAGAACACGAAACAGATTGTAACTGGTCGATGTTGATCTCAGTATCCACATACAGGGTGTACCAAAACCAAAAATACTTTTACAAACTTTGGGACGGTTTCCTCACACAAAAACAAGGACAAAACTCCATATAAACATATGTCAGCAAATCCTTGTCACTTAATACCCTTCCCTTATTGGTATTATACGTTTTCTCTTTCTTTCAGTTGTTTCCGAAAACTTAATTATACAGACAAACCTCTCATCAACGGACTAAGGAGGAGGTCGTCCGTTAAAGCCGATTGTCCGTAGATGGGAAAGGATTATTTTTGAGTTATAAAAACACTATAGTAACTACCAGTAGTTAGGATTATAATGTAAATACTATAAACATGTATACATGACATAAATAGATATATACTTATAGATATATTAAACAAAAAAAAAAAATAATAGATTTCTCACTGATACTTTCTCACGCGCAAGCTAATGTATCGTACTTTCCGTCTTTGTTTACGATTGAAAAGCCCGCCACCATCGCTAAGCGCTCATTTTGAGAACTAATACGACTCATTCCGCTAAAACCGCAAATTTTGAAATACTTTGTTGACGATTTGGAAGTTTTTTCCTGCAGATTTTGTCCGTTGCATTCAAAATCCGTTGATGGGGGTCCGTAGATGAGAGGTTCGTCTGTATTATGTTTAAATTTACCTCACAATCTATCTTTTACTTTCTATCAATCTTACATTTTTTTCTACTTTTTCAGACTCTCCGTTTAATATAATTACGCATTTTAACTGTACATGAATTATATCTGTGCATACAAATTTTAATGAATGTTTATACTTCTCGATTCACCCAACCTCAGGTAGATCGTACGACCTGTCAGTCCAGAAGACCCCCACATATCGAGGTCTTCTATTAGTATAAGTAGTTAGATTTCGTCCATCACCGGCTTGCTAGGCTTGTCGCGAACCTGGTATTACCCAGCGGTCAACGATCCAAGTACTGACCAGGCTCAACGCTGCTAGTCTTCGGTGATCGGACAAGGACCGGTGTTTCAACATTCTATAGCTGTAAGCAAAATTGAAACTACTATACCCAATCATACGATATCATACGATTAAAATAAATGATGCCAGGAATGTCGGCTACATATCAAACCAACTGTACCAACAATCAAAGCTAATCGCCCTGACATTGTTATTATTATTATTGTTGTTTGTGTGTTATGTTTCCTATTTTGTCTTATTGTGTTATTTTTCCTTTTTTATTACCTTTAATTTAATTTCTTTTTTCTATCCCACACCTCAAGTAGAATCTCCCATCCACCTTTCTTTCCTCCTCGGCATAATGTATCCCTATAAGTGCGTGTATATATGCATGTGTGAGTGTGTATTTATGTATGTATCTATGTATGTAAGTATATATGTATATACAATGTACATGTGTATGTATTCGCATGGGTAGGGATCATATTGACTTTCCCCCTTTTTTTTTCAAATGGAATAACCCTCATTAATAAAGTCTGATATTCCACCTGGTACTCCGACTTAAAACTTCGTATAGTCAGTGCCATGTCTATACGCATATGCTACCCCAGTGAATACAATTCTTCAACTGTGGATATATGAATATAATCCCCGTCCGTACCAATCTCATTGGCTGGGAGTGCTCTTAGGTCTTCTTTGAGTGTCGTCGTAGAGCTGGTAACTTGAACATAATTACCCGTTGGCGGTTAAGGTTAAAACGCAAAATTCCTACGAATCTCAATGAATACGAATAAAATTTCAAACCGGATCGGTCGTCACCCGGGTCAACAAGGGCCGCGTATCCCAGAGAGGAACCAGTCTGGAGCCGAAAAATCTGTCACTGGAACAAACTCTTCCAAAAACGAAAAGACATTAGGTCATCAAACCCCGGACTATTCCCAACCTTGGACCAAGTGACTCAATGCCAAATCAACTAATAAAAAGAAAACGAACGAAATGGTCTCGCGAAGAGTATTAACAAGTCATGACATCATTCTTCACTGCCCTCGAAAACCCAGAGAAGAACACCACGAATCAGACATACCATATATGGAGAACTATGGTAGGAAGTGATATAAAACTTAACATCAACCCCAAAATGCTTGTCAATGTCTTCAGGGACATTGTGCGAAACAAAAAGACTCTCAAATGCAGAAATAGATATAAAATTAGATATAAGACAAAATATTATAACCCATCACTTAAACTGTAAAGAGATGAAAGTAGAAATAAGTAATATGACAGAGGATGAGGCAAAAACAAAAACAAATGAAATACGAAATAACCTCCCGGGAATTAAAATCAAAGAATCTACCTGGGACATAGCCTGTTGTTATCCAGACGATGTCACTGAAAATCACTCCAACTACATTAAGTTGGATTTCCTTGAAAACTACATCGCTGAAATCACCGAAGCGAAAAACCACGTCATTCAAGTACTCAGCAGACTAATCCTCACACAATTATCAGACAGAGACCGGCTCTCAAAAATTCATATGACGAAGTCCAATAAGCACATTGTACAAATATACATCGCTGCTCTGAAAACACTGTTAACGGATAAACCACCGGGAAATATCACAGAAGTTAACAACATCATATACGCAACAGCTTTAGCAGCTACTGGGAAGCTTGAGGTCAAGACAATGAAAAAGAAAATAGCAGATATAGATAGCCAGCTTGGAAGGCAAAACTGATGCAAGAAATAAAGGAAATCAGATGTGAGCTTTCTATATTAGTTGAGCTCACTAGAAACCCAAATATCTCCACACGCAAATGCAAGAAGATCAAGCGGAAATATAAAATGAAATCCCTAATTGAAATTCCATCAATCAAGGAAATGCTGAAACAGAAACTCCAGTTAAAGGCACAGAGAACAAGACGATACGAAAAACGGTGCAGGTTCTATTGTCAAAATAAAATATTCCAAACGGACCTTAAAAATTTTACAGGGAAATTGGAAAATACAATATACATGTCGAAAAGCCACCATCTATTGACAATGTGCAGACATTTTGGGAGAATATTTGGAGAACCCAAAGGAATATAACCCAAATGCAGAATGGATCCAACGTGAAGAAGAATGAATGCTGGATAGGTTCTATGCAAGAAAAGGAAAATATAACCACAAATAATGTTAGGCAACCTCTAATAAAAATCCCAAAATTGGAAATCCCCAGGAAAAATGACAAGGTGCCCAATTTCTTTTAAATATCATCTCTCATCAATCCATAAAACCCTTAAACAGAAAACTCTCTATCAAAATAATAAATAATCCCAATGACATTCCGGAATGGATCACTGAAGGCATTACATATCTCATGTTAAAAATCAGTGAAACAGATAATCCGAAAAATTATAGGCCAATAACATGTCTCTCCACCACGTATAAGTTGATCACGTCTGTCCTGACGAATCGAACTTACTCTTTCTTCGAAGCAAACAACATTCTTCCATTGGAACAGAAGGGATGCAGGAGAGGTTCATATGGCTGCAAAGATCAAAATTATGATAAACAAAACAGTGACGAAGATAGATACAGTATCTAAATCTTAGCTTCGGGATTAAATAAAATGTGCAAAAGTAACATTCAAGAAAGGGAGAATTATAGAAACAATCTCAATAGATTTAGACTTTGTCACAAATATTAGGAAACTGGAACAAGATGAAGCCTATAAGTACCTAGGAATTAAAGAAGATGGAATACAACATACAAAAATAAGAAGAAGGAAAATTTTGCAAAGGATTACTATAGGCGTGTGTGTCTGGTACTGAATACCCAATGAACTTAAAATAAAATTTAAAAAAATATCAGCCATAAACACCTTGGCTGTTCCTGGGGGTGTAATACAGCTTTAACATCCTTAACTGGATCATAGCTTACATTAAGCAAATGGACGCCAAAACAAAAAACTTCTCACTTGCTACCGCATGCATCATCCCAAAGCTGATGTTGATCGTTTGTATGTGCCCAGGTCCGAAGGAGGCAGAGGATTAGTTCAACTAGAACTGTGCTACAAAACTACAACAATTGGCCTTCAAAGATACCTGGAAACTACAGAAGACTGGATGATTATATGTGTCAAAGAACATGAAAGTAAGCGTCTTTATTCCGTAATAAAAGAAGCCAACAAGTAATAAAAGAAGCCAACAATGGAGTTCCAAATGGATTCAACAATACAAGTAAAGCACAATACAACGACTGAAGCTGCAAAATACATAAAAAAGAAAGCAAAAACAAATGCAAACGGCCAGATACAGAAACAATGGCAAGATAAACCGCTTCATGGCCAATACTCTGCCCGTACCAAACAAGCTGACGTAGACAAAACCCGTACCCATCAGTGGCTACGTATTGTAGGCTTAAATTCTAAAACTGAAGGTTTTATCCTTGTTGCACAGGACCAGTGCTTGTTAACTAGAAATCATCATGCACATATACTAAAATATTGTGTCAGCCCAAAATGCAGATTCTGTGATAATTACTCAGAAACAATAGATCATCTTGTATCAGGTTGCACGATATTAGCACCCACTGAATATAAAACCCGGCATGACAGAGTTGGCCAATATATGCACTGGAAAATCTGCAACTTCTACGGGAAGGAAACTGAAAGAAACTGGTATGAACACCACCCAGACCTAGTTACGGAGATAGGACCTCTTACAATTTTATGGAACTACACAATACACACTGACAGAACAATCAAAGCCAGCCACTCAAACATTGTTATTAAAGACCACAAACAAAAAAAGTGCCTCCTTATTGATATGGCAGTCCCTGGAGACTGCAATGTATCTTTGAAGATCTTCAAAAAGCTATCAAAATACAAGGACCTTGAAATAGAAATCTCAAAAATGTGGCACATGGGAACATCAACAATCTCTCGGATTGGTTGGAAAAATTTCCAGTAAACTAATTGAAGGGATTCCTGGAAGTCCATGCCTTAAAAATAAACAAAAAAATGTTTTCGCGAGTACAGCCCACACCTTATGAAGGTCTTTATCTATGTAAAATATTTTTCTTTTTGTCAGTGGAAAATGTCATGATACCATTTCTAACCTTAGGTCTCTGTGCGGGACTCGGAAAGAAATGTGTACACACCAGAAATCAAAGGAAATATAATAATGATAATAATAATAATAATATCGATGAATTGTTCAAATACAAGGATCTGGAGATCGAGATTAACAGGATGTGGGGAATAAAGACTGAGACTGTACCAGTGGTAATCGGAGCTCTGGGCCTCGTGACATTTTTATTGCATCACAGGTAACATCAACATAAAAGTTATCCAGAAAATCGCCCTACTAGAAACATTCCATATACTAAGAAAAGTGCTATGAATTAAATGACAATTCTACTATAGAGCCTAAGGACCATAGCTTAGACTCGACTCTACAGGATACAAAGCAGGAAACATAACATGCAAATAATAATAATAATAATAATAATAATAATAGCAGGCGGAGACATTGATAGAAAATGGCAGTCACATAAATGACAGTCACAAGATATCTGATTTCTCAAACAAGACAAATCATATCATCGAAGCACAAGGCTTGACATTATTTTGATAGGTAAAGAAATTAGCAATTGTCAAAATACCGATTTTGCTGTTCCATATGATATACGACTGGTCTCCAAAGAAAGTAAAAATATTGGAAAAAAAAGAAAGATCTACCAAGGGAGTTGAAGAAGCTATGGGAGATGACTGTTGAAGTAATTCCGGTAGTCATCGGTGCACTTGGAATAATTAATTGTTTCTAGCGAAGTTTTTCTATTTCTTAGTACTATGCTTAGCTTTTTGAATGGTTCCATGGCTTTCCTAATACACCTTCGGATTTCAGTGGCACACTATTTAATAATGATAATAATAATAATAATAATAATAATAATAATAATAATAATCTGGCAACTACTTGATAGGTCTCACCCACAGAATTCTAACCTTTCTGAAAAAGAATTTCAAAAACTCTCAAATTACAAAGACCTGCAAATCTGAGTAAGAAAAATCTGGAAATATAAGACTACGAGTATCCCTGTTGTGATTATAGCGTTGGGTAGGATAAAGAAGAGTACCGAAAACCATGAGAGTACAATTCCTGGATACATCAGCACCTCAGAGCTACAAAAGGTTAGTGCACATATCCGCAAAACCGTCTCCATCTAAATCAGAGATTCCCAACATTTTTTTTAGCCATTGTTCGCGCTTGTTGGAATAAACTTTTTTGACAACGCTTTTCGCTAACGCTTTTACTCTAGGTTCATTTGATAGCTGTCTCAATGTTTTTAATGCGATGGTTGACATTAGTGTTTATTGGCAAAGGGTTTTAGTCTAGGTTCATTTGATAGCTGTCTCAATGGTTTTAATGCGATGGTTGACTTTGGTGCTTATTGGCTAAGGTTTTTAGTCTAGGTTCATTTGATAGCTGTCTCAATGTTTTTAATGCAATGGTTGACTTCGGTACTTATTGGCTAAGGCTTTTACTGTAGGTTCATTTGATAGCTGTTATAATGTGTTCAATGTGAAGGCCTTTACTCTAGGTTCCATGCTGCTTAGAAGTAATTCTTAGATCTCCTCGTCTTGTAACTTGCAGGCGGTTTCTTTTTTAGTCAGAAGCTGTGTAACTGCGTTGAAACAACATTCAGTCATATAAGAAGTTGGAAAAGCAGTCAAGAAAAGTTTGACAGCTTCCCACAGCTTTAGATACCGTTCAGAAATTTCCTTTTGAAGTTAACATTGAATAATTTTTGAAAATTTGGAAAAAAATTGAATAAATTCCTCCCCCAGCATATTCACCGCCCCACCCAATAAAATAAATTTTCCCAGTACCCCATTTCAACATAACAGATCATGCAAGGGCGTCACTAGCGCCCACGTTGAAAAACACTGATCTAAAAGTAACGTCCCAAATGTGTATAGATAACTCTCCTACAGCCCTTTTTACTCATAGACATCGTAAGGAATTTGATAATGAGGCAATTAAAATTACTCTCTGACAGAATGATACCAAGGGTCCATGCGTACTACCTCCTTCCCACGACCGGGGGACCGGAGTCTGATTGGAAGCCCCGGGCAGTGCTTTGTGACACTCGCTAACTTATCAATATTTGCTTTTTCCATCTACATATATCTACATTACAAATTAAATTAAGCACAACTAACATTTAAAGGATGAAAATGGATTTTGACGTCAATCTGGGGTCTTTGTTTTGTCCAAATACGTGAACTTGTTTTTTTACAACGGGTTCAACGCGACATTAGCCTTCTGTGCTCGGTCAGCCGTTTGCTTTCAGATTCCTTAGATACGTTATTTATTTTTGAAGTAGGATTCCTTAAAGAAACATTTGGAAAACATGAATACGTAAAATAATACAAAGAATGACGTCATTCTGGCTTCTTTTTTTGTTCAAATCCGTGAATTGGTTTTACTCATACGAAATCTAAAAAAAACAACAAAAACATTCATATAAAATTCACTATTTTTTTTTATTCCTAATGTTGAATGTGTTAAAATTATTCAACGTTTTTAACAAGAAATAATTCAAGTTGATATTAAAAATTGCTGCAAAACATTGATGATGTATTTAAGCTGGAATGATCTATTCTGACATGTCTCTAATTTGTATTTACATACAATGTATTTATTTTCTGACATGTCTCTAATTTGTATTTACATACAATGTATTTATTTTCTGACATGTCTCTAATTTGTATTTACATACAATGTATTTATTTTCAATTTTTCTAGTTGAATTGTTCATCTACATTGCATATGATCCATTATTGTACATAATTAGGTTAGAATAAAATTTGTATTTTATATGAAGACTACTTTATGAAAATTGAGATGTAGCAGACTGATGGGGCCTATATCATAGACTCGTTCACGAAATCCTTGCTTAACTTCGGTGATCGAACAAGAATTAATTTGGTTGTATACGGCATCTATTTCAGAAAATATCAATAACAGCTATATACTGAGTTCGATTCAATTAATTTTTTTTTCAAAGTACATTCACCATGAATGTTATACATTGAAACATTCACCATGAATGTTATACATTGAAACATTCACCATGAATGTTATACATTGAAACATTCAGATTATTTGCTTGTCAAACGCTCGCGTTTACTTACTGTCGTTTTGTGCGATAAAACAGTAAATTTGCAAAATTTTTACAATTGTAAAAGGTACCTTTACTTCGGAGATCGGCTTACAGAACAAAGACATTTTGGTATTCAAAGATTGCATGTTGTGGGTATTTTAGATGGGGTGCGTGTTCACATGCAAATAATTAAAGAAGAAGTATACAATCAGACTACATATTCTTCATTCTCCCTTTTTATAGAAATTGTAGTGAAACAAAGTTCGTTATGTATCTTGGGTATGACTGCTTGCTTTTTTGGTTCAGAAGTTTAGGTATGTAAGGATAAGCATCATTAGAACGGTCGAGCTCAAGTAAGTCTTGCGCTGAGTTGAAACGACCAAAGTAAATCTTGTCTTATTTTAGCGCTGGAGTTTCGGCAAAATACGTCCGAACGCTATGCGTTGGAAAGTGGGGAGAGAGTTTCTTTTCCTTGTCCTTTTTAGGAAGTGGTGTTTCTATTTTGGTCCCGAAATAAGTTAGGGTAAGTCATGATAATGATGGTTGTATTGGTCGTTCCCAAGTCAGCCTTGCGCTGAGTTGGAACGGCCAAAGAAAAAGTTGACAATATAAAAGGAGGTTTTAGAAGACACGTGCGAACGCTATACACTGGAAAGTAGAAAGAGAGTTCAATTGTAAGACGACAAAACAAAAAGAGACGTTGTCAGCGGGGATGTCATTTCAACATTGTACTACATATTGGAGCTAGAGGTAGAAAGAAAAAGAGGAAGGGAATGTTTGACTTTTTTTTTATAGAACTTAAACAGCGCCACTTAATGGGCGTTTGCCGAAGCCATGCGGGGTAATAAAATTTCCGGTTCCTTTATTTCTAGCTTCATAGCAAAATGTATTTATTTATTATTATTACTTTATTGACTGATTTTGTTTCATTTTCCCACAACATGGGAAAGAAATTCATAACAGCAATATTTGACAAAACAACAAGAAAGAATCCAATTTAGCAAATATTTTACTTATGCAAAATAGCAAAAAATTTGGAAGGTGTGATTTTTTTATTTACCTGTTCACAAACTATTCTGTTATGAATTAAATTTCAATAAGAAATCTCTTAGCGAAAAAATACGGGCAAATATGAAATTTCGACTGAAAAAAAACTTATGACGTCATCAAGATGTCGTTACTAGTCTTAGACCCAATGAAAATTCAAAAGAAAAGGTAAATTATCTGACCTTCCCCTCTCACTAAGTTAGATCTTTTTTATTTTACGGTGCCAAGGACAAACATTGCCCATTCTCCACGACCACAGTCACGCCGGCGTCGATATTACACCAACGTCACTTTCTTTTTTTAATCAAAGATAGGGTTAGAATCAACGAGATCAATCACTTTCTCCCATCTAACATGAAAACAGATACTACGCTTTCATAAGTTTAAAGAATATTCTTGTAAAGGTACAAACAATTTAAACCCCTTTTTGGAGGCACGGTGGAGTAATGGATAGCGGATCGATCGGGGAATAGGAGAGCCGAGTTCGAATTCCATTTGGATCCATTACATTCACTTACGTGCTAATAAGCCTTGGGAAAGGTATAAATCCTCTTCTAACCGCTAGCTATGGGTAAATAGCAAGGCAGACCGGGTTCTATAGGCTTGGATGGCAACTGGTATACTGCAGAAAGAAATAGCAACCTACTGCGGGAAAAAATCTACCTCGTCAGTCATGTATCGAAAGGTACATGATCGTCTAAACGTGTATCACTCATGGCACATAACTGAATCGGAGAGCAGAGTTCGAATTGCAGTTGAATCCATTACATTCACTTACGTGCTAATACCCTTGTGAAAGGTATGAATCCTCTTCTTCTCCCTCCAGTTATAGCAGTAAATAGCAGGACAGACGGGGTTCTATAGCCTTGGATGGCAACTGGTTTACCGCAGAAAACGAAAGTTATCGTGTATCGACCACAACATGTTTTTGTACTAACATAAAAAATAAAAGTATAATAATAATAATATTATATATATATATATATATATATATATATATATATATATATATATATACACAAAGAAAGGAAAGAACAAACAGATTAAAATTTACAGTTCTTTAGCATTTACTTTTTTAAAAAAGAAAAAATGTACAACGCAGAGCAAAATATATTTTAATAATATTTTTATCTGAAATATATATATATCGTTACACAAAAAGCTTTCACGTTTTGGAACTGAAAATTGTTCCAATTCATCAAGCGATGTTTGGTAACTTATGATCTAAGTAAGATAAGTTACCAAACGTCACTTGATGAATTGGAACAATTTTCAGTTCAAACATGAGAGCATCTGTGTAGCGACGTAATTTTTTTTAAATAAATATATATATATATATATATATATATATATATATATATGTGTGTGTGTGTGTGTGTGTGTGTGTGTGTGTATTTTTCTACCACCATTAACATTTTTAACGTTTTTATTCCATTTATTATTATATATCCATTTTTACAAAACATTTCCCCCGTTCATATATTCCTATTTGGCTAAAAACATCCTATTAAGTTCTAAAATACAATGGTTTTTCTTTTCTTCACATATGTCTTTCCGTGTTTTAATATAGACCTTTGTAAGAACGTTTTTAATTTCTGTGTTAATTATTTATTTTCTCTAATTTTTTGGAACATTCAGAAATAACGATTTCCATTTTCTGAAAAAAAAACTATTTCAATATTTTACCAGACATCTATCTGTAATAACCCGCAGATTCCATATATATATTTTCCCAACTTTACCAGCTATCTTTCTATTATAACGCACATATTTACGCCTAATTTTTAATATATTTTGCTTTCCTTATTTTATTAGAATTCTTTATATTATAACTCCCATATTTACATTTTTTCATATATATCATTTTTCAAAAATTACCAGCTATCTTTCTGTTATAACAAACTTATTTTCGTTTTTTAATATATCATTGTTCCCTGATTTCCAGATGTCTTTTTGTTATAACTAAATTTTTCTTTTTTTAATATAACATTGATCCCTGATTACCACACATCGTAATGTTATAATGAACTTATTTTCCGTTTTTAAGATATCATTTTTCCGTGATTAGTAGATATCCTTCTGCGAAAACGAACTTATTTTCGTTTTTTAATATATCATTGTTACCTGATTGCCACACATCGTCATGTTATAACGAATTTATTTTGTTTTTTTAATATATAATTTTCCCCGATTACCAGACATCTTTCTGTTATAACGAAATTATTTTCGTTTTTTTTTTAATATATCGTTTTCCCTTGATTATCAGACATCTTTCCATTATTATAACGAACTAATTTGCGTTTTTTAATATATCATGGTTCCCTGATTACAAGATATCTTTCTGTTAAAATGAACTTATTTACGTTTTTTAATATATTATTGTTCCCTGATTACCAGACATGTTTCCGTTATAACGAACTAATTTGCGTTTTTTTAATATAACATTGATCCCTGATTACCAGGTATCTTTCTGTTACAACGAACCTATTTTCGTTTTTAATATATAATTTTCCCCGATTACCAGATCATCATTGTTCCCTGATTACCAGATATCTTTCTGTTATAACGAACTTATTTTCGTTTTTTAATATATCATTGTTCCCTGATTAACAGATATCTTTCTGTTATAACGAAAGTATTTTCGTTTTTTAATATATATTTTTCTTCTATTTTTCAGATACCATTCTATTTTAACGCCCTTATTTTCTTTTTTTCATTTATATCTGCTTTCTCCATTGTACCAGACATTTTTCAGTTATTACTGCCTTATTTTCGTTATTTTTGACACATATCTGTTTTCCCTATTTTACTAGTCATCTTTCTATTATGACGCACATGTTTTCCTTTATTTTCGTATAAATTTCTACCTATTTTAACAGAAATATTTCTGTTACAACGAACTTATTTTTTTAAATATATATACTATTTTAACAGACATCTTTCTGTTATAACTCCATTATTTTTCGTTTTTTCATATATATTTTTCATCCATTTTACTAGATTCGTTTACTGTTATAACGGCCTTACTTTCGTTTTTCGTATATAGATTTTGCCTTTTTTACCAGACATTTTTCTGTTACAACGCACTTACATTTTTTTAATATATATATTTTTCCCAATTTTACCAGACACTTTTCTGTTATAACGTATTTATTTTTTTATATAACATTTCCCTATTGTAAGGCCTTCTTTTCTTTTTTTTTTAATATATCTCATATTTTACTTGATATCTTTCTCTTATAACACACTTATTTTATTTGTCATTCATATTTATCATTTTTCCGTTTTTCGGTTATAGCGACCATATTTTATGCATTTTTATGTATATTGTTTCTCTATTTTTATTATAACTCTCTTTAATTTTTCATATATATCTTTTTTCGCTGATTAATAGATATCTTTCTATTATAACGTCCTTATTTTCGTGTTAGTCACATATATAATTTTTTCTGATTACTAAACATATTTCCGTTATAACGCATTTATTTTTGTTTTTTCATATATTTTTCCTATTTTACTAGACATCTTTCTGTTATAATGGCTATATTTTTTATTTTTTTCATATATATCTCTTTTCCCTTATTGTAATAGTGATCTATCTGGTACAACGCATTTATTTATGTTTTTTCCATATAATTTTTGCCTATTTTATTAGAAATATTTCTATCGTAACGAATTTAATTGAATTTTTTCCATGTATATACTATTTTACCAGATATCTTACGATGATAATGCTCTTAATTTGTTTTGATTCATATGTATCTTCTATCTATGTTACCACAGATGATTCCATTATAACGCACTTATTTTTGTTTCTTTCATATCTATATTTTTCCAGACATCTTTCCGTTATAACGGACTTATTTTCGTTTGATTTTCATATAATTTCCCCACCCCAATACATCAGAAATATTTCGATTATAACGAGTCTGTTGTCATTTTTCCATACATATACTATTTTAACAGATATCTTTTCTGTTATAATGGGCTTACTTTTCTCTTCACATAAATATATTTCCTATTTTACCAGATATCATTCTGTTATAATGGTCTTATTTTGGTTTCTTTCATATATATCTTTTCCACTGATTACCAGATATCTTTATATTATAAAACCTTTATTTTCGTTTTATTTCATATATATATATATATATATATTTCCCTTTTTTATCAAACATCTTTCTGTTATAATGCCCTTATTTTTGTATTTTTTTCATAATTATCTTTGCTCCCTGAGTAACAGATATCTTTCTGTTAGAAGCTCTTATTTTCGTTTTAATTCATATATATTTTTCCCTATTTTACCAGACATCTTTCTGTTACAATGGCCTTATTTTTTTTTTTTCATATATATCTTTGTTCCCTGTTTACCAGATATCTTATAAGCCCTTTTTTATTTCATATATATATATATATATATATATATATATATATAGTACAATGGCCTTATTTTTGTTTTTTCATATATATTTTTGTTCCTTGATTACGAGATATCTTTCTATTATAAATCACTTATTTTCGTTTTATTTCATATATATATTTTATCTATTTTACCAGACATCTTTCTATAACGACCTTATTCTTGTTTTATTCATATATATCTTTTTTCCTTACCAGAAATTTTCTCTGATTTACCACACATTCCGATATAACACACTTTTTTCCGTTTTTTCATATATAAGTTTTTCCATGTTTTAGCAGATATTTTCTGTTATAAAGTCATAATTTTCGTTTTTTCATATATATTTTTTCTTGTTTTAACAGACAACTTTCTGTTATAATACTCTTAATTTCGGTTTTATCATCTATATTTTCCTCTATATTCCCACATGTCTACAGCGATGGCGCATTTATTTTCATTTTTTTTATATAATTTTCCCTCTATTTTACCAGAAATATTTCTATTATAACGCACTTATCTTTTTCGTATATATGCTATTTTACCAAATATTTTTCTATTATAACGCCTTTACGTTAGTCTTTTTTACATATATATTTTTCCCTATTTTACCAGACATCTTTCCATTATGACGTCCTTATTTTCATTTTATTTCACATATATATATTTTCCCTCTTTTACCAAACTTTCTGTTATAATGGCATTATTTTCGTTTTTTTATATATACATCTTTTCTCCCTGATTACCAGACATTATAACGCGCTTATATAACGTTCCCTGATTACCAGATATTATGATCCCCTTTTTTTCATTTTAGTAATATATATCTTTTTTCTTGATTACCAGACATCTTTCTATTATAACACCCTTATTTTAGTTTTATTTCATATATATATATATATATATATATATATATATATATATATATATATTCCCTTTTTACAGACACTTTTCTGCTGTAACAGCCTTATTTTCATTTTTTCGTATATATCTTTTTTCCCTGATTACCAGATAGCTCTCTATTAGAACGCCATATTTGTCACTTAAACTCTTCAATATCATGGAGCGAAAGTATAAAAATAAATGGATAGATATAAATAAATGTACGTGTAACTGTTCAAATACACACACATGCACACACGCAAACACACAAGAAAAACAGTGCTCAGTGCTAAATAACGGGGCTATCAAGTATATATTAATAAATATACATAGTACACGACACCGACGGTACAACTCAGAGTTTCATGCAGTGAATGAATTGCAATGAGCATGAAACTCGGAGTTGTACTGTCAGCATAGTGTGCTACATATTATTTATTAACATATATATATATATATATATATATATATATATATATATATATATATATATATATATATATATATATATATGCGTCCTCGGAAAATTTAATTCCGGGCGAGCACTCTTAGGAGAAAGCGCGAATTTGTAAACAATGAGTACTATTGCTAATACTGCAAAGCTCTTCCATGAATTGGGCCCTATCGGTCATTGGCGTGTTTATTCGAAGAATTGGTACGTAAAAATTCGGTTTCCTTTCAACCAGGCGTTGATAGCTCAGGGATAAAATCTCCGACTTGAGGCAATCGGATCTCTAGTCTCACTGATGGGCTGTGATACAGCGAAACAGTTTGTCTGTGGATGATGATATATATTCTTCAACCAAACTGAATTGAGCTCTCCGGCGCACTGGCGTATTTCGCATAGAAAACGTTAAAATTTCT
>CAHIKZ030001294.1:625000-635000 GCA_903632075.3 Acanthosepion pharaonis | reverse complement strand
CATCGGTGTCAGGGAAACGAGAAACCGGAAAAAGTGTTTCACAGGTGAGAAGTACGAGAGAAGAACCTATTAAAATAGAACTTACTTAAGTTACATCAAGCTAATTCAACAGTAAAACGGTGAGATCTAATATTATGCTTAAATTCCTGTGGTCAATGTACCAAAGAGGAAATCTCGTTAGAACAATTGCCATGATTATAGAAATGACTGTGGGAAGTCAGGTTACGTCGGTGGGAGGGTGACTGAAGTCGAGATATATAGCAGGGGCACCTGACAAAATATGACAGCAATATTTAATGCACGGACGAACGGTAGATTTACAAACGTGCAAAATGGATTCTGGCGAGAAAAATTGTCTAGCACTATACAGTAAGACAAGTTTCATAACAGCCGACTAGTAATGAGTGGACTATGGAAGAAACTTTTATTGTCCCGTTTGCATTTAATCCCATTACGGGTAGCATTATATCATTCATATAACAACAACTTATTTCACTGACGGAACGGAATAGCTGAAAAACAAAAAAAAAAAAAAAGAATGGCAAATATACTTGGTTCTCAATGAGAGATTTATGCCGCTAAGTCATAAAGAAAACTATATACATATATTCATTCCAACTGCTTGATGGTATGCCGCTAAGATTCAAGTAGATTGGGGCCTAGTACTGGGAAATGTGAGAAAGGAAGACATTTTAAATATGTAAAAACAGATGAAACATGAAATAAACACTTTATTCAAATTAAATATAAACTAAAATTTTATTTCACTGTCTGATTGAATGCTCACCTAATATGGATGTCCGAGATCATCGCATCGTCTGTTCCTCTTCCTTCTGCACGCTATTGCCCAATCGATGTATTTACACAGATGCTTTGTAACCGTTGATTTTATTCTGGAACTTTTGAAAGCACGTGTTTCATTCGATTTGCACGGTAAATAAAATCCTGTTACATTCAGAAGATGGCGCCATTGTCGTCTGCTAAAAGGAAGTAAGCAAAATTCTGAGAAACTTGTTAAAAAATATAATAATTAAAGATCTTACATATAAAACTTAAAAAAAAACAAACAAACTTAAGACTACGATTATTATGTGATAAAAAAAGTAGTCCTCTCCAAAAACTGCTAATGAAGTTAAATAAGTAGCGAAACATGTCAAATTTATAAAGATTTTCTATTTGTTCCTAAATCAATCATTCTGTCGGATTTAATCCATATTTTCAACCTATATATATATATATATATATATATATATATATATATATAGTTGAAAATATGGATATATATATATATATATATATATATATTAAATCAATTTCACCCAAGCAAGGTGGGAGTGCCACTAGCATGGAAGGGTTTATAGAGAATGAGAACAAGAGTAAAGAGGTGTGATAGAGGAAAGGATATAGAGAAGGAGGGGGATTAGGATCAAGGTATCAGAAGATGTCGATTGACATTACATTTGAATATTTAAAGATTATAGCTATCAGGGAAGCAAGTAAGATGAAGGGAGTTCCACTGTCGGGACGCGCACGAGAAGAAGCTGTTGTAGTAGAATTTCGACAGTGAAAGGGGTGCCAATCTAGTAGCACGCTTAAATTCATGCACTTTGGGGTACCAGTGAAAGTAGCTCGTCAGAACAGTTGCCGTGAAAATATTTCTGGAAAAGGCAGAAAAAGTGACTGGAGTCGAGATACCAGATCAGGACCTATCACATTGCATTGGATTTTGTCGAGAACCTCGAGATGAACAGCGTGGGCACCAGACCATATATGGCAACAGTATTCAATTCATGGACGAATCGTAGATTTATAGATTGTAGACGAGAAAAACCTTCTGGCGCAACATATAGAACCAACTTTCCTTGCGGTAGATGAAGCTATTGATTCAATGCAGTTGTTCCACCTCAGGTCAGTGGAAAACATGAAACCAAGAAGGCGCAGAGAGTTGAGCATCAGCTATGCTGATAGGAAACAGGGAAATTTCTCTGTGGTGATTAAATGAAAGCAATTTCGTTTTGGAGGTATTAAAGTTTACAAGCCATTTCCTGCCCCAGCCAACCACAGATTGGCGGTCCTTTTCGAGTCCAAGGGCCATGTTAACTTTGTCAGCATTGCCGGATTTACTATTGAGACAGGAGTAAATGGTAGTGTCGTCTGTGTAGATACCTACTTGAGAACTGATGACATCAGGGCGATCGTTGATGAAAATTAGAAACAGTGTAGGATCCAGGATAGAGCCTTGAGGAACACCAGCTTTCGTGTGAAAGTAACTGGAGAAGAACCCGTTTAGGACGACCTTCATTTCACGGTTCGATTGGTGTTCATGTCATCTTGTTTTAATGAAATTTATTTAGTATTTTTGGTCCGAGGTTTGATGCAATTTTCTTGAGTTTTGGTTTGCTATGTTTTGTTTTGTTTTACGGCATATCAACCTCAATGGTTTATTTAATGCCGTCAAGTTTTTTTTTATTGCTGGTAATATGTTTTCTCCAAAAATGTATTGCTGGTAATATTTTTTCCTTCAAAAATGTATTACTGATAATTTTTACTTTCTTCAAAAATGTATTGCTGGTATAAAAACCTATTTTTACACTTTCATAGTGTTTTGACCCCAGTTTTTGGTTAACTATTTGCCCATAGTTGGCACCCTAACCCTACCATCTCGGGTCTTGGTGAACCGGGGAACACCAGCAATTAAGAGGTGTTTCTACGCTCCTCAAAGCTTCCTTATCAGAGACTTAATTGCTGTTAGATGTTGAATCGTCATGCCCAGGACTGTTGTGTTTTGGTTGCTTGCTTTTCTATGTGCAGTGCCTCGAGTCGTTTTTTGCAGTTTATATGTTATAGTACCTTTGTTTTGTTAAGGATTTTGTGTTGTCGTTTTCATTTTATTATTATGTGGCATCCCTATGAAGCTACGGCCCAAAAGTTACGCCTGTGGCGATGCAGCATCTTTTACGGTTGTAGGGACCCACATGAGATTGACAGTCTCAATTGCAAAGGATGCATGTGAAGACGCCCTCCCCTGATGTCGCCGTATTGTTTTCTTTCCGTCGAGAACGCTACACTCCCCGGCGGCAAGCCACCGTGTATTTTCTCCCCGCTCCAGCTCTCGGTGTAAGTCGAGTCTCCAGCGTAAGTGATCGTAGGCGACGTATTCTCACCTTTCGATGTACATCACCTTTATGTCTCTTTTGCAGACAGCCTTGAAACGAAGATAAGGTAGCCTTCATGCTCTCTTGCCGGTGGCCAGTTCCCCGTACAAAAGGACCTCTGTTACTTCCCGTATTTTGCCGTCGCGGTGAGGTGACGCTGGAATGTCCTCTCCAGGGCGCAGGTCTGAGCAGGGTTTTATGAGACATCGATAGTTGCCCGTGCAGCCACTCTTCTCTCTCCACGACACATATGTGGTCCAAGGGAAAGGTAGAGTCCAATACAGGTTGGTACCGGCGACGTTGCAGGATTTGCCAGAAGGAAGTTCTTCATAACATCGGAAAGTCTTAGGGACTCCGGCTCCAGATTTGTCCTCAGGGTTTACTCCCGAAGCCTTTCCCATGATTTGGTTATTGCCATAAGGCAGCGGATATTTAAAATCGGTGTTGTCCTTCTTTTAGATGGACTGCCCGGCCGTGCTGACGAGTTCCATCTACCCGAAAAATTATGAAATGAAAGAAATGGTGGTATATATCCCATTAAACAACTTGTCACATATGTTGCTACTGTGTTATGTTTCTGGGTATATTCACTTTTAGCCTATTCCGGATATCCTGAGATAATATGGTCGTCAGTTTCATTAATTAAGTGTTTAGTTGTATATAATGTATGGAATCCGTCAGTCTGAAAAACTTATGGCTCAATTGCTGATGGCAGCGCAGCATCTTTTATGGCTGTATAGGTCCACATGGCAGTATCAGTCTCGCATGCGTTACCAGAAGGAAGTTGAACATAAGATCGGACTGTCTTAGGGACTTCGTCTCCGGATTTGTCCTCAGGGTTTACTCTCAAAGACATTCATATGATTCGGTATGGCCTCAAGGCAACGGAGATTTAAAATTAGAATTTTCCTTCTCTTTCTTTTACATTGCATTTACTGTCAATCAGTAATGGGGCCATGCGTGATACACGCTTAGGCGATCATGTATCTTTCGATACATGACTGACGAGGCAGATTTTTTCCTGCAGTAGGTTGCCATTTCTTTCTGCGGTAGACCAGTTGCCATTCAAAGCTAAAAGAACCCGGTCTGTACTGCTATTTACCCATAGCTTTAGAGGAAGAGGATTCATACCTTTCCCAAGATAATTAGCATATGTAATGGATTCGACTGGAATGTAATGGATTTACTGTAAATATATAATTTACAGTAAGCATGTCAATATTTGGTAGATATATACCGTCCTGACAATGTCTCTGTGTGTATTTAGGCAGTATATATTCATTCAAACAGGTTTGGTTAAATAATTTAGACATATAATGTCGATTTATTTTGGTTGTGATCTTTTCAAGTTCACGGATTAATTTCTTGGTTGACTTAGAAAATTGATTCAGAAAAATTCCATAATTTTCTTTCAAATAATTTTTATTTTTCCCCAGATCTCACTCTGGCCAGTAGAAAATCGCCGCAAACTACATGAAAACTGCCGTAGAAGCATGAAAAAATCGATTATCTCCACTATCGATGAGAGTTTGGAAATGCAAGGTCGGACTTGGCCTTCCCGCTAACTTGGAGCATGTGCATGTAAATTTTGGTGCAAATCTGTCAGAAAATTGCGGCTGTGCATTCGATACACACACACACACATCCTTCCTGAAGGATGTGTGTATATATTGTAGGAGGCACGGTGGAGTAATGGCTAGCGGCTTGGATTGAGGAATCGGCGAGCCTAGTTCGAATTCCATTACATTCACTTACGTGCTAATACCCCTGAGAAAGATGTGAATCCTCTTCTTCTCCCTCCAGCTATGGGTAAATACCAGAACAGACTGGGTTCTATAGCCTTGGATGGCAACTGGTCTAGGAGAAGGCCAACTCTGAATTCAAAACTTGCGGAGGGTCGTTTGGGGACCCTGTGGCACGTAGTGCACCAAGTCTCTGTATTCGGCCCTTGGTTGTTTCTGCACAAAACCTTCATCACTATAATCAAATCATATGTGCTGGTGTCGGGCTGTCAGTTTCCTAGGAACTGATCAGCTTGACCCTCATACGTCGAATTCGACGGGAGAGTCGAGTATATATATATATATATATATATATATATATTTATTTAGTTTGATTGATGTAATTTTGTGACCTGGGGTTTTACGTTATTTGCGATCGTCAGACAAACTGATTAATTTTTAAATTTTGGATTTATTTATGGTTGCGTATATCGGTGTTTTTATGGAAGTGGGAGGAAAAATTGTCGTCGGGACGCCACTCATACGTATGCTGACATACATTCACGCACGTACACTCATTGACGTACGCAGTTGTGTGAGCTCCGGTGAGTGAGCGTGCGTGTGTGTGTGTGTGTGTCTAAATATGTTAGTGCTATCACTGATATATATTGAGCGTTTTCCAATAAGTACCGCGCATATATAATATATAAATAATATATATAAAAAATTGCATATATATATATATATATATATATATATATATATATATATATATATATATATATATATATATACACACACACACACACACATTTCACACACACACACGCATATATATATTTTATATATAAATACATTTTTCATTGAATATTATAGACATATTGTGTCTATTTTTATACTGATCCTTTCTAGTTCTCTAATCAGTTTCTTGTTGTTATGATGAAATTCAGAACTGAATGCGCAGTAGTTTTTTCTAACCTAAGTACTTTCGATCTTTTTCGAGATCATCTTCAGGGGTAAATACAAAGACAAACATATTGTCACTGCGATAATAAATTTTGTTGAGTGTTGATTGATTGATTTTCCTATTTCTCTTCCTATTGATATTTGATGTTAACTCCTGAATTGTCTGAGGGAAGTTCATGAAGCATTGCAACCAGATACAAAAAGAGAATAACATAGGTGCTAAAATACATCCTTGTTTTAGTCCGCACGTGATTGGAAATTCTTCTGAAAGTGTCTGGTGTTCCATCAGCATCAGAATCAAAAAGAAGCTACGAGAAGAGAAAAGGAAAAAGTCAAACGATGAGAGAGAAAGTCTCGACTAAATCAACCTCGTCCTCCAGCAACATTATTATGCAGTCAATGTCATCGGCTCTTCCATGCAAGAATTGGTCTTTTTAATAGTCAACAGCATCATCATAAAGGAAGCGATCAGAAAAGGTAGGCCATAGCTGTTTACAGGCTGTTGGAGTTCCTTTTGAATGAGTGAGTGTAGCTCTGTCCTCAGCAGTCATTGTTATACATAAAAGTATATTTAGACTGCAAGAAGAAAGCCAATAACCCAAGAAATCCAGTTAATCCAAGCAACATTGATTAAATTAAACCAAAAAGGTTTTTCTGTTTAAATTATTTTTGTATTTTTCTAATTTTCGAATAAGATGATGTATATAGGGATCGAAATTGTGAATAAACTTTTCGAATTTGTGTGGTTTTTTTTAGTTGTTTTTTTTAAAATACTTTCAACCATCTCACTCATTATCGAGAACCATCTGTTGTTTGTGTGGTAGGCAAGAATCTGTTGGCTACATCCTGGAATTTTATAAAGAACCGAAAGTTTAAAATAGTTCATGGCGGCGTCATGTGTAATGGTTAAAGGGAGCGAGACTGTACACAAAAATTACATCACTATTATACTTTTTAACGTATATTGCTTACGTCATTGATATTTGCGTACAGCCATTAATTGGGAAAATGGAAAACCTCAGTAGTACGCGGTTATAAATGACGTGAGTACAGTTTCAAACAACATTTGTAAATAGACGTTAAATACAGAAAACTCTAATATACTATTTATACTATTTACATTGTTCGGACTATTGTTCTCATCTCTGTTGCCACATTCACGACGTTTCAGCCGTTGCACGCTCCGACCTTCTTCAGGATCTGTCTATATTTCTGAGATGAGTTATTGTAATTATTTACACTATTTACATTGTTCGGATGGTTGTCCTCATCTTTGTTGCCCAGTGGATAAAAGCGTTGGTTGAATCCAGTTACTTGACTCAAAGAGATATGAGTTCAATTCCTAGCTACTGCTGAGAATAACAAAACTTGGAGAGTTGAGTTAAAGGGAGATAACTGATACCGGGACATCCAGAAGAGGCATGGCACGTGGAACTAGTAAAATCTACCCCGGTGGAGGAAATAAAGGGTTTACTTCGATATTCCGATCACCTGAACAACGCCGGAGCATACAACGGCCGAAACGTCGTAAATACGGAAAGCAAAGATGAGGACAACAGTCTGAACAATATAAATAGTGTAAAAAATTACAGAAAACTGTTTAAGAAGCCGAGAATTGATTTGATATTGTATTTATACTATAAACAAAACCCCCTCTTCTAAAAGAATATCGATCTCGATAAGAGATCGATATTCTTCGATTCTGAGAAATCTCGTTGCTTGAGGAAGTTCTCATGGGTGCTAATGTTCAACATTTCTTTTACGCACGGACCAGTCATTTTAAATAGTGTACATTGCCAAGTCATGGATCTATTTATATTATGAATAAAAACCATTTCTAAAATGGTGAAAAATATATTTCTTTTGATGAAGCACGGTTTTATTTTTCAACCCGGGTCTCGTTTTGTTACACTTCGCTTTTAAAATCTGTGTTATCTTACGTTTTCGAAATTACACATTTGCAAATATATCTATTTTAATCCGGCTTTGGGAGTTAGTGGCGAAAAAAAAATGGCTCATTTTATCATAAAAATTAAACTAAAAGAAAAAAACAAACTAGAACAATGTATTAGAAAATGTTATTTGATAATATAAATGTTAAATTATTTTCAGAAAATAATATTTTTTACTTTTTTAATGTTTTTGACAGTTTAGGTATTAAATTATGGGGTATTTTGAATTAGCCGGACATATTTTTCAGCCCCTGTACAAAGGTGTCCGGATAATCGTGCAAGTATCATATCGTCTTCCCTTCTCTAGTCGATTCAAAAGAAAATCCCATCTCCCCCTCTTTTCTAGTTTACATAAAATTAAGTTTCTCTAATTTATTGACATTGTTTTTATTTTTTCTATAATATTCACTTCAGTCAGGCATTACCTCATTCCTGTTGAGAAAGCCAAATTAAAATCACGCATGCGCAAATACGATCCGATTTACAAGGTTCATTGCTTATCATCTTCAATACATAATCAAATCGCCTGTCCGCCGACTTCTTCATTTTATTGCCTTACAAACAGCTGAATCACACACACGCATACCCTTCCCCACCGTCCATATATTACCACTGAGTGTAATTGTGCGCGTGCTATGTGTGCGTATATGTGGATTTACTTTGTTCATTACGTCATCTGCTTCTTGTCACATGACCTTCGTAAGGAAAGAAAGGAAGAAAAAACAAAAAAAAAAAAAAAAAAAAAGAAAAGATTTTCTTTCTTTCTCGCTCATTTCTACTTACTTTCCCGCTTGTATTTCAGCGTAAATCACATAAAGTATGAATATTAATACAATCTATCGAATACATTATTCGCTTTTTGTGACAAAACAGGATATTGGATTTTATACAAACGATGTTTTCTTTTTAACTCTAAAAATCAAGCGTTGTACTTAGAGAAAGGAAAATAATGAATTATTATTATTATTATTATTATTATTATTATTGTTGTTGTTGTTGTTGTTGTTGTTGTTGTTGTTGCTGTCTTCGTTCACATGGTTTCCGTTTTCAACCAGAGAATTGTAACTATTGTTATTGACTCAATAATAATATCAAGTAAGAAAACAGTTGCTTTCCAACAGTTACGCAAAGGTACAAATTGACGAAGCCCAGTATATCCACCCAGTTTTATAAGGGTATTTCAGGCACATCCATTCCAATTATTATTATTATTATTATTATTATTATTGTTGTTGTTGTTGTTGTTGATAATGATGATGATGATGCAGTTGTATTGTTTTTGTCAGTGACTGTTGTTACCTGGCATATCAGTTGAAGTAATTGTTGGCTTAAACAGGGTAGAGTAAGTGACAGCATATCTTGTCGCTTCTAATGTCCAGGACGCTTATTTTTTAATAATGTTGTGATTTCCATCGTCTCGCTTTTGTCGTCGATTTCTACTTTGTTTCTTTTTTTTTTTTTTTTTTTTTTACGTGACACTTACCGGCGCTCCGATAACAAATGGTACAACTGCTGTGTGCCATTATTATAATTATAATAATATTAATTTTCATTCTTTTACAGTCCATAAAAAAGATGATATTAAACTGTGATTATCATCATAAAGCCCTTATCATCATAAAGAAGGAGTTTAGAAGAATAAGGAAAATGTATTTTCAGGACTTGGGTGATGATGGCTCTCCACAACTTCCTGTCCGTTGTGTCTCTCCTAACCCACAAACTACTTAGATGTATTATTCACTGCTTTCGTTTATTTATCCTTCTTGCCTTCAGTATGATGTGTGAGTGTCAAATTCTACAAGCCTTCTTTCCTCATTATGTCCCCTAGAACTTCCAATTGTATCTTCCCGATTTTAAGTATAAGTGTAATTTTTGTTTCCTTTTTCTTTAAAACTTCCCCCTTATTCACATGTCCAGTCGATGACATTCTCAGTATCCTTCTGTAGAACTACATTTCTGCAGCTTCAAGTCTCTTCTTCATCTGTGAGGAGATTACCGAACATTCACTGACACATAGGAGGATCGATATTACATAATAGTTCAGTTTTCTTTTGTTTACTTTTAACGAAATTTTCCTATTTCTTAATACTTTGCTTAGCTTTTGGAAGGCATCTTTCATTATTCCGATACACCTTCGGATTTCAATGTCACATTTTTCATCCTCTATTAAAACATTATCAAGGTATTTGATCTTTCTTTTCCATTG
>CAHIKZ030001294.1:602500-620000 GCA_903632075.3 Acanthosepion pharaonis | reverse complement strand
TAGAAGTCAAAACATAATTTACCTCCTAGAATGCACACTATGCCAGAAACAATTGGAGGAAAATCTGAATGGCCCTTTCAACTACAGAATTAATAATTATCGTAAAGAAAAATTAAATCGACTCCCCATGAAAAATTATTACCTGTAGAACAACATTTCCGCCTAGAAAAACACGATTTCAAAACCCATGCCAATTCACTATAATTGAGAGAATAGAAAAGTTCAGAGCAGATAACATTAGAAAGATTTTAGAGTCCCATGAAAATAAGTGGATACAACGTCTAAAAAACACAATACCCAGCCGGGCTAAATCATAAATTTAACAATATATATAGTAAATATATAACAACAAATCAAAACCTACCCACATTTCTCACCCACACAAGACAGACATGCTTACGGAGGAATGGAGGCCTCACTTATACACACACCCACACGAATATACACACACACACACACACATCATACTCACTCACTCCCTAATGAGCCAAATGATAACACACACCTACAGCAATACACACGCTTACACATATCATACTCACTCACCCCTAAGAACCAAATAACACACACACAAACACACTAAACAGAGACACATCCCCTCACCAGGTCCAATAAAACTGTCAAACTGACCAGAGAATTCAGGATAAAATGTATCTATCCAGTTCTTATCTCAAATAACAACTTAAAAGAGACTGTTTGACCAACACAAGGAATGTTAAAAGATTCATGTTAAAAAGATAAAAAAAAAAAAAAAAAAAATGAAAACTACAGACAAAAGTTCATTTTCTCCAACAAAAGACATTCATTTCTGTAGTTCACTGCTAACAGCAAGCAGAAATATTTCTCCTCCCGATGATGGCCATTTCGGTCGAAACTAGTCGAGGAATCTAAATGGAATAATAATAATAAAAAAAAAATAATAAAACGAAAGAATATTAATCTACAAACCAGTGTGTCTAATGATTTTAATTTTTTATTTTTTTATTTTCTTATTGTTCAAATATATATATATATATATATATATATATATATATAATATATGCTATATTTATAATAATATAAAAATATCAATATCAGAGATAAAGCGTATAAAAATATAAAGGTGAACATATATTGTCAACACTTAAAGAGGCGACAGTCTGTTTCATATATTATAAATTGCAATATTTCGCCTATATATATATTCGTCCATGAACTAATATTGCTGCCGCATATGATCCGGCGCTCCTGCTATTTATGTTCAGCTCTTTTTGATATAATCCAAAGAAGAATTAGCAATATTATCGGTCGTAATCTGGCTGCTCATCTCCATTCACTTACCAATTGCCTTTCTATGTCTTTTCTATAAATACTTTCATAGTAATTGTTCGAATGAACTCTTCGCTATTGTATCTAGTGTCTTTGAATTTAAGCGCAGCATAAGACTGGCGTCAAGATATCATCACTTTACAGTTGTGTTTGCTATCTGTAGATAAAATGTTTTCTTCTCTCGCAATTATCGTCTTAGTAGAACTCCCTCTCAATCTCCATGCTTTCAAGCCAACTTTAATTTGCAAAAATTTAAATGCAATATCAATCGCTGATTACTCTTTTTTCTTCTTCTGCTCATCTTTGATTTTTTGTTCTTAATTCTTCCACACCTTGTAACATTTGTTTTTTACTATTATTTACCATTCTTATTCATTGATTCTTTTATATATATATATATATATATATATATATATATATATATATATTTTAAACATAAAAGATAGATTATAATGGATATATGATTTATACCTTGAGATATGAATTTTATCTACCTGTGGTTTCACACTAACGGATCATTTACAATAACACTGGTCCAGTGTCATCCTGATCATCCATTAGATGATACCGAAATAAATAAATTTTAACTCTCTGTGTTTCAAGTTTTTGCTCTACTTAGTGTATTGAGCAATTTTACGTTTCAACTTAGATTACTCTGTCGGTGTTTTTTTCTTCTTTTTCTAGAAAAATTGCATGCTAATTGATTATTTTCAAGCAGAACGGATGTTTTAGTATTTTCTTTTTATATATATTTTTTATTTACAAATTTTTTTGTTATCTGGGTTTTTCACACTGCCCGATATAGGTAAAAAAAAAAAATATATATATATATATATATATATATATATATATATATATATATATATATATATATATATATTTATTATTAATTATGGAAACGTTTTAACAACCATTAAATAAAAACAAATCCAGTTGTTTTTCATTTCCATACATTGTTCGAACATTTCATATTAGTCAAGGAAACTTAACAAAGAGATTTTGAAACAGTAGTCCAATACCCAAATATTTATTCTAGAAAATAAGGGATTTTGAGGTAAACAGTAATTGTCATTATAGTACTCAATAGCAAGTAAATGTTCACTGATCTTGTCTGTATTCTGGATTTCGCGGAAGTCATAGCCACTCTTCAGGAAATGATTGTAAAAAATGTGTGTGCCTAATAGTAATGTATAATGTAAACATATAATGTAAATGTATAATGTGTGTGCGTAATAGTAATGTATAATATTGAATGTTGTCACGTGTGTTTGATGTTATCTTTTGAGTTTTGAATCTCCGTTGTGTCACGTGACTGTAACATAGTGTTAGTATATAAATAGTAGCTGTGAGTCGAGTTCAAATACTATTCTATTCCCTTTCTATTAACACTCTTGGGAAATGTATGAATTCATGTTTTCTCTTTGCAGTTAAAGACTGAATATCAAAGCGAATTGGGATTTCGAGCCTTAGTTGGCGACCAGTCGAAGATATGGACGACTCTGATTTAAAAAACTGGTCGAGAAAAATGTACGCAGTCTGAAATATGGAATCTTATTTCTTGGATCGAAACAGGGTCTGATTCCTCACTTTTGCCTGAAACGCCATCAGCTGTTCTGGACCACACTTTCCTGTTGCACACTGGAAGGGATGTCTTTTTAAATTATTGAATTATGCAGGCAAATGCTTTGACCTCTAAAATATATCTCATGCATTAGCCCTTCTCTAAAGGTTTAATTCGTCATTCCCTTATCTGAACGGATGATAGTTTATCTTCTGAAAAAATATCTATTTTGGGGCTCTGGCCCTCTATACATATATGGGACACCCTAACAAAAAAAAATTTTGTACAATCATTCAAAACCGAATAGTTTTGTTTCCGTCTACCGGCCTGAATATTTTAAACTATTCAAATCATTTAAAAAAACATGTTTGCTGATAATCGATTGAAACCTTGCGATTTGCCTTAGAAAAAAAATGCCCTTCGTTTAATTATTTACTAGTGGATTTTTTTTTTAAAAAATTTTTTTTACAAAAGGTCAGTCCAAATTATTCATTTATTTATTTTTTAAAAATATATTCGTAAATTTTTTAATTAATAAATTATAATAAAATAAAACGTTCATTCAATTTAAGAATCCTCTCTGAAATCCTATGCTGAAAGATATAAAATTTGAAACCAATTATTAAACTTTTACGGTTTTATCATCTAATTTTAATAAAAAAAAAAGCTTTGCATAATTTATTTTTTTTTTTTATATATTCTTTTTAGCACTTTTTTTTTAAAACTGTTTCCTTAGTCTAATTAAACTTCTGACCATTAACTTTATTATATATATATATATATATATATTTATATATAATAATAATTGAATAATAATTATTTTAAAGGTTTATCTTTATTTTTGGCATTGATTTTGGCCATTATACTATTCATATAAATATTCATCGGATGAACCCTTAGAGAATTGTGTTTTTTTCCTATCGTGAGTTCGATAATTTAGTAAAAAATATCGTTTCAATAAATCGATTTATCTAAAATTTTTTTTTTTGAAAATTTTTTCCGTTAATTTATCAAAAAAATGAAGGTATTTTTATGCACAAATTTGTATTTTTATTGTATCTTGGTATGAAATTTGCGAGTTATTATTCTTTCTGTAAAGATGAACTATAAATGAATGTTATATATATTCGGTATATGAAGGTATAGTATTTGTGGTTTAAGTCGACCAGAGGATGCTGTTCAGTTCCACGTTCCTGGAAATTCTGATCAAAATTTTGGAAAATAATTCTGGCTTTTCTTTTTCCATTTTTTAATATTCGCTCGCTTTTCTCCAAAGGGAGACGAATTATTTTTTCTTTTTCCACTTTTTTCCAATTTTGGCACAAATGGCCTTTTTTTTAAAGTTCTCTCATGTAACTGAAATTTATTTATTTCCAAAACAAACCTTTTTTTTTCAGAAATTATTTAACAGAATGCCAAATAGTTGTTAATGATGAAGAAGACCTCCATTTTATAAAATCGTGAAATAAAAGAATTTTATTCTTCTAGATCCTTTTTATTTAAATGTAATGCCCTCCCCCATTTTTTTGGTACTTTAATCCCTTTTCCTTGTTCGTTCTTAATTTTTATTTGAACCTCCATGATATCATCATCTCTCAACTTGGTTTCTATACTAATGGCACAACCATTTATTCCTGTCTCGATAGTTTTGAATTGATCAGATCGATAAGGTTCATTTTTTAATAAAAAAATTTTTTTTTTCCTGAATCTATCTTTCATATCTCTTTCTAATTTTCGTCTATGCCTCGATATTTTGTTGATATAATTTATTTCTAAATTTAAAACAGAATTTAGAGATTCTTTAATTAACACAAAAAATTTTACGAATCTGCAAATTATTGAACCTGACCAAATTACTCCCTTTCAGTTTCTTTCACACTGCCATTTTTTTTTTTTTTCCCTGTGACTTCTTTTTAAAAAATCATTTAAATTATTTTTCTGCCGAATTCTGTGAGATGGTAATGGACTTTAAGAATTTAAAAGCAAACAAGATTAGAAAAGATTAGGTCCTATTGTTTTTTATGCATTTTTCTCACTTTTCCACTGACTTTAATTTAAAACAACTAAATTGAATGAATAATTACATCAACTGCAAGGAAAAATTCTCTCTGTGTAAATCAAAAGGTTTTTTTCGTTTTTGTCCATCCTTCAAATCTACAAATCTACCATTCGTCCTTGCATCTTCAGGGTAACGTTCTCTAAACTGCCGATAATAAGCAAAAGTACATATATTCTTACCTAATTAAAATCATTAAATTCTTCTTCTTTTTAGCTGCTTTTTTTTATGATTTTCATGTTCCCAAAATTTTAAATTAATCTTATATTTTCCCAGATGAGTGTTTCTCCGGACAAATTTTTGAATTAATCGAGTCTTTCCTATCAAATCGTGAAATGATAGTTATTCAGGCAGGACCCTCGTCTAAATCCTTTCGTACTAATGTAAGTGTCCCCCAGGGCTTCATCCTTGCTCTTACTTTGTTTTTATTTTCATTAATGACCTTCCCGATGGCGTCAACTCTCAACTTGGTATTCACGCTGATTTTTATTTTTTTCTCCTTCGATAGTAAGGCTTTTCAGTTTGATAATGTCAAAATTTCTTCTTTTATTCAACCATATCCCTCTGTTGTTGTTTTTATTTTTTTTGTTTTTTTTCTTTTTCTTTCTTCTTCTTTTTTCTTCTTCTTCTTCTTCTTCTTTTTTCCCTTTTCTTTTTTTTCTTCTTCTTCTTCTTCTTTTCTTTTTTCTTCTTTTCTTCTTCTTCTTCTTTTCCCTTCTTTTCTTTTTTCTTTTTTCTTCTTCTTCTTCTTTTCTTCTTTATTTTTTTTCTTCTTCTTCTTCTTTCTTTTTCTTCTTCTTTTCTTTCTTCCCTTTTCGTGGTTTTATTTCATTACGTGGTTTTGTTGGCATTATTTCGCGCTGCATTCATTCTTTTTTTTGCATTTCTTCTTCTTTTCTTTCCCCTTTTTTTCTTTTTCTTTCCTTCTTTTTATTTGGTGTCTTTCTATTTTTCTTTCCTTTTTTTTTCAAATACTTTTTCTACAAACTGTTTTTCACTTTATTTTTCCTATAGCTCTTCCCACGTTTTCTTCTTTTTTTTTCTTATTATGTTTTTTTAATTATTTTCTCGAGATCATCTGCACAACAATAACTTAATTTAAGAGTATTTCTATTAAATATTTTACTGAGCGATTCATTTTGCGAAAATGTTTATTAATAAGATTTAGGAATTTTAGTCATAACTTAGTTTTAACCATAAGATTGAAAGGTAAGGAACTCCGAGCGCTTTCGGCTATACTTTTAGCCATTATCAGGAATCTAAAAGTATAATGGAAAACGCTCGGAATTACAGAACATTTGGACAGTTTCTACATACTCTGTATCCAAGAAAGGAAACATTTGTTCGAATACAAGAAAAATGAAATCAAAAGCTTAATCGTAGTACCTTGTCTGTCGTCTTTAATGAAACATATATGTGTGTGTCTGTGTGTGTGTATGTGTGTGTGTATCTGTGTGCGTGTGTGGGGCGGTATGTGTGTGTGTGTGTGCAAAATTTTAGCTAGAATATATCTGTAAAAGAAAAATATAAATAAATAAAAAAAAGGGAATTTATTCTAATATCTCGTTTCGTTCTCTGATATATATTTATCAATATAAATGCAAGGATTTTAATTTGTAACAAGTCTTAATAGACAAGAGTAAAGTTTTTGTTGTTATTAAAATTTTTAAATTTAATAAACGTTCATAAATATTCATTGGGTTAGCTGAAAATTCTGGGTGAGTTATGGAGGACCCTAAGTGACATAATTGGATGTTTAATAAGAGAAAGTGATTAAAAGATGTTCTTGAAATTTTATGTAAATTAATCTTTAAATTATTTTAGTTTGGAATTAATTTAAGTTATATATTTTAAATAATATGAACGTTATGAATTTTGCCGCATTCTTTTAATTTTTATAACATTTTTATAGTCATGTATGTTGGCTTGGGAAAGGAGGAATTCTTTCAGGAAGGAAGATATTGGAAAAAATTCAGGGCGTAGATTTGTATTTTGATAAAATTCGATATCGGCACTTTCAAGAATTTTCCGTATAAATAAGTTACTTTCTACTTTTAATAAGAGTGGCATTCTTTAGGTCACAAAGTTGTGATTGAATTTATTTTGATGTATAAGTAATGCATCTGATAAATTGTTGTGTATAAGATTCATTTTGTGTTCATAGAATCATTTTTTTTATTCACATATACAAAAATTCTATGTATTTAGGCAACAAATGTTCATTAAGGCAAATATTATTAAAAACGACAGCCAATTTGTGTGGAATAATTTTAATGATCGACTTTTCCAAATTATGAATAATCATTTAAAGACAAGGAGGAAAATTCCGTTAGAAATTGTTCGAAGTTCATTTCGGAAGAAAAGTACAGGAAATATGTTTCAAGCTGACGGAATTTCCTATTTGTCTGGAAAGGAATATTCATAATTTACAACAGTCGATCATTAAAATTAATCGATACAAAGTGTCTGAAATTTTTAATATATATATATATATATATATATATATATATATATATATATATATATGTGTGTGTGTGTGTTTTAAATATGTGAGCTAAAATAAGTTTGTTGCGTAAATTTGTTTAGGATAATCTCTTCCTTTTTCTTTTTTTATCTAATCTTAATTCATAATGGATTATGTTAATCTCCCTTTCAGATCATGTTTATTTCTTTCTTTTTTTCTATCGAGATTACAGTCGAACTGTCTGTTTCAGATTTTTAAATATTTATACTTATTATCTCATTTTTCTTTTCTGGTCATATATATATATATATATATATATATATATATATATATTTTTGTGTTTGTGCCTGCAACCTGCATATATATATATATATATATATATATATATATATATATTTCTTTGAAATAAAAATTTGACCACGTTAAGATTCCATGTAAGCTATTTCACCAAACCCATTTAACAGTGTTCTGGATCATCAGACTTTACATCCAAATTTATATATATATATATATATATATATATATATATATATATATATATATATATATTATACATTTTTTGTTTTTTTACTGGAAGGGACAATTTCGAGGAGAATATAAATCCAGTGAGAAATCAATGTAGACTACAGAGCATTATAACGATAATAAGAAAACGGAATATATATATATATATATATATATATATATATATATATATGAATGTATTGAAGGACAAAAAATTTTTCTGGGTTTCACGCTTTTTGTCTGACGATCGCAAAAAGTGTAGAAACCCAGGATCACTAAACCCTATCAATCCAACCAAATATGTTAGCTCTATCTCTGATATTGAGCGCTTTTTTTAAAACCATATATATATGTAAATAATACTACATATAATATATTACACACACACACACACACACACACACACACACACACACACACACACACACACACACATATATATATATATATATATATATATATTCTGTAGTATATTTAGACAGAAAATGTTCCTTAAGGCAAATATTATTAAAAACGTCAGACAATTTATGCCGATTAATTATACAATGACAGACTTTTCCAAATTGTAAATAATTCTTCTCAGACAAGGAGGAAATTCTTTCAGAAATTGTCCGAAGTTCATTTCTGAAGAAAAGGACAGGAAATATGGCCCAAGCTTTCGACTTTCTGAAGTCGTCATCAGGGTAGCAAGAGACAATTGGTGAGTTTGACGTAAGCAAAGAGTGTTGTGACGTAAGCGAACTGTGACGTATCTGATATTTTTTTAAATATATACTTTCGAGGATGGCGCCGGTTAAGTTATAATTGCTTTTATTTATGGATGGTTGGTTTTGTTATTTAAGTTTTGCTTTAAGGACCATAAGTCTTGTTTTACTATTTGATTTTGCTAGTACATTGGTATTGTTGTGAGTGATTGTCTAATGTTACTATGATCTTTAAGCCGCTTATTAATTTTCAAAAAATGTCGTTTTAATAGTATTTTCCATATATATATATATATAGCCAAATTAGAGAAAGAACAGGTAGAGTAAAATTCCGCTGTTCGTAGCGGTACCATTTACCTTTTAAAAAGTGCACAATACAAAGTAGAGCAATATATTATTATTATTATAAGAGATTATAATATAAACATGTTGAAATTGCTACACAAAAACTTTCATGTTTCAATACTTTGTACTTCTTCAGGCGCTGGTAAGTAACAATCACGATACATTTTTCGCTTACATATCTTCCACAATTGTCAATGATGGCCTGTCTATGTCCCGGTTTATCATTACATGAAAAAATGACTCCCTCACCTTTACCCTCTGAGCTTACTTTTGTGTTTAGCGCAAATCTAACATTTAATTGGTTAATCAAAACATACCAACAAGTCTTTTTTTTAATTCTGGCCTCATGTTCCCTCTCCACCTTTAACTTTCGGAAAAGAAGTAACACTTTGTTTTTAAACTTTCTTAAAAATCATTTAATCACCAGTTACCATCGCCTGAAGAAGTATAATCATAATATTGAAATATAAATATTTTTTGTTTAAAATTTTTAAAATGTTTTATTATAATCTCTTATATATATATATATATAGAGATGATTATCTAAATGGAATAATAATAAAAAAAAACGAAAGAATATTAATCTACAACCCAGTGTGTCTAATGATTTTAATTTTTTTAATTTTTATTTTCTTATTAATTTCATTTATATATATATATATATATATATATATATATATATATATATATATATATATTAGGCATTTAAAACAACATGCCTGGCCGCATACACAATTCCGGAAAATCCTTGTGGAAAACTCAACTATACATAAACATAAAAAGAAATAAAAATTAAAAATTCTTGAAGCTACACACATAAAACAGTTGAAACATACATAACCTGAACAAAATAACCTATGAAAACTCCACAAATATCCTTAAACACCGAAAATTGATAACAGAAGCCATTGGGTTATACAAACGGCGTCCCATACTTAACACTTCTCGTTTTTCACTCTCGCGTGGTCATGTGTGACGTCACGAGCTGCACGCGATTTTCGCTTCCAGCGTCTCGTATACACGAAATTGCTTCCATCTTCCATGTAAAAAAAACAGACTATCATTATTGTTTTGTCCGTGTATTGTTTAATATATTGAAATGTAATTGTCATCTTTGATAATGGCTTATGTAAAAGCTTAGATAGGAAAAAAAAAAAACATGTATCAATATGGTGATTTTCTTTCGTCTTTCAATGATAATGTTATTAAACTTATCAGACAATATGAAAGGAATTTACTTAAAATAAATAGACAAAACTTGTCTATATTATTTAATGAAACATGCATCAATATAAATATATATATATATATATATATATATATATATATATATATATATATATATATATATATATTCATATATATATATATGTTTTCTCGACGTTCTACCTTCTTATATTCCTTGAAAGTGATCCTTGATGGATGAAAATAATTGGAACATACCATTAATCTTTAAAGTTTCCAAATTGACATCGTACAGACTTAATATATTTCTGTTCATTTTAGATGGATAATAATAAATTTAAGATCCCAATCCTGCAGAATAAAATTGTCCCCCATGATGCTAAAAAATTTGGATCGGTGTAATACCATTCAAACTTGACATCTAATCGTTATTTATGGGCAAAAATATTTTTTTAATCCTTGGCCCATATTCCTAAATATATTATGAAAATTCCACGTTAAAATGATTGGGTCAATCCACCCTTGGTTGAGGGATTAATGAATAAACCTATACATCATTCGACTTATTCAACACCAAGAGAAACACACCAAAAATGATGACAGTCATTCTCCCCGAAAAATTGTCTTTTTCATCTGATATGTATTGTCTCTGTTCTACCGTAGAATGGGAGCCTAAGTTTTTTTTTAAAAATGGGATAAACAACCCCCCAAAAAAACATCAATAACAACGACGACATTGAAGCCAGAAAGAGAAAAGAAAAGATATATTTCATTAAAGACGATAGACAATTGTACAGATAATTTCGAGAAAATAATTAAAAAACATAATAACAAAGTATTCAACAAGTATAAGAATTCAAGAGGCATGATGTACTGTAATAATGCGTTAAGTAATACTAAGTATAATAATACTAATTATAATTTTAGGAACTCCAATGAGTGCCCATTACAAAATAATTGCCAAACGAGTTCCCAAGTTTATCTAAGTACTATTTCTACACTTGAAAACCTGAATATTAAAAAAATTTACATTGGAATTACTAAAAATATGTTTAAAATCAATCAGACATCAGCATATATTTTTCCTATCTAAAATAGTTTTATAAATACAAATATTAAGTTGTCCATAAACTTTTGCAGTTTAAAAGAGAAAATTTCTACTCCAACTGTTAAATAAATTAATTAAAAGAAGCATTTATACCTGTAATTCTTTATATTTTTTTACCATGTTATCTTTGTCTCAATGAAAAATATAAATTTTAAATTTAAAGATAAAGATTAAATTAAATCAAATCATTTAATTCTATATTAACTTATAGACATAGCTCATATTTTTACCTTTGTTTTTTTTGTAGTCAATATTATTATTGTTTATAATGGAGTAAACATTTGTTTTTTCTAAGACTATTATTTTTAATTTATTTTATTTAATAATTTTATTTATATCCTTGTAAACACATTCACACACACACACACACACACACACACACACACACACATATATATATATATATATTTTTTTTTCACTGGATCATCGTCATTAATTATTATCTACTCTTATTTGCTTGTTTTAACCTAAAAATCAATATTAAATTGATATTGAATAGTTGTGATCCATCATGAATTAATCTTAATTAATGTTCTAAATTTATTATAGTTATCTTTAAAATATGTTTGTATATATATAAATATTTTTTCTACTTCTTATGGTATATTTTGATTTGTTTTTTGATCATTTTATTATTATATTTGTATTTTTCTTGGTGATTTTGTTTATTTGAATATGACTTATTTTGATTGTTTGTAATGCCTTTATAATTGTATACAAATAAAAAATTTAATTTCCTTTTACGTTTTTTCTTTGTTTGTTCTTTTTTATTCTTTATTTTTACTTTTATTTTCCTTTTTTTTTCTTTATTTGTTTTTTCCTTTATATTATCTGTTGATTTTCTTTAAATTTTTGTCTTTTTTTTTTTCTTTCAGAAAACTCTTCTTCTATTTCCATTTCGTGTTCTTATATTTGCATTTCCATATGTTTAGTTATATTTATATATCTTCTTTATTAGGATGCGAATGTTTTTGTCGTGTCATCTATATCATCTAATTCACTTGTATGAGCGTTTTTAGAATTTTTATTTTACTTTTCAAAATCAGTGTCAATTTAAAATTAAAAATTTATTGAAAAGTAATATATATATATATATATATATATATATATATATATATATATATATATAAAACATTAAAATTCATATATATATATATTCTTTTCCTCCGGAAATTTGAAAATTTGTCTTTTTAATATTTAATTTTAATTTTACCGTGAAATTTAAACTTAAAAAAAAAATATTATTTTTAATTTAATCTAAAAATTAAAAGCAAAGTTTTCTCAAAAAATTGATATCCACTTTTTTTTTCAATTTTCATATAGTATATATTCCCAAGTCAATCATAGATTACGTAACAACGTTTCCCTTATTGAGGGGTTTGATTTGAAATTTGAATATTCAAAAAAAAAAAAAAATTATTTTCAATGGGATTTTTCAGAAAATTAAAACAAAAGAAAGTGTTGAAAAAAATTTCTATTTTTGTCAAAAATGTTATAACATGTTATCGATAATGTTTGAATAAATACATTTACTTTAATGTTTTTGAAATTATAGATATATATAAATATATATATATATATATATATTATAACTTTTATATATATATATTAAAGATTTTTATGAAGTATATATATATATATATATATATATATATATATATATATATATATATGTTAGAAAAAAAAAAAAATTAATTTTCTTCATCAGTCGTTTAAATTTTTTTCCTATTTTATATATATAACTGAAAAGGAGTAATATATATATACGGGCTGTAACAGAAAATTGTCCAAATCGTGTAAGAAAAAAAATTGTCCAATTAAAATATTAAGCTTTTTACCACTGTTGTTCAAATGATTAAAGATAACTTACTGGAATTCCCCGATGTTTTTATAACATTATTGGACTCTATTTTGAAGGATAAGAATGTATTTAGCTCTAATTTGAAATGATGATGACTCTTGCTGTTGTGACCTCTTCATCCAGTTTTTCTGTTTACAGCTCCCTCTTTTTTAAATTTATTCAATGTTCTTTTGATAGTTCGTAAATGGACTTTGAACATGGAAGCTAAAGTATGAATTTTGGTACCTGAATGATCTTTTTCCTCTCACTGTTGATCAGTTGGGAAAACAGTGGAATCTGACTTTTCATTAATTTTAACCTTTTCTTTTTCTAGGTTAATAAATCAAAAATTTCAATTGTTCTTATTGACAAATGGTGTCAAGATGGAAACGTCTTATCTGAAAAAAAGGAAAAAGAAACTCAATTAGTTTAGTGGTCTTTTATAAAATTAAAAATTTTTTTGGATGGAAAATTTTTCGCATATTCTGTTACAATTTTTGGAAAATTTTTTTGCTAAATCCGGTGTATATATATATATATATATATATATATAAATATATATATATATATATATATATATATATATATATATATATATATATATATAAAATATTATTTCAAATTGATTCAATTTTTTCGTCTGATCAAATACAAAGATTAGTTATTTAAATCAAAAATATTTTTTAGATTGTAATTTTTTTTTCGATTATAATGGGTTAAAATATCACTACGACAAAAATGTCAAAAGAATAAATTCATTATGCAAAGTCTTCTATCTCAATCTGTTCTTATCTATCTATCTATCTATCTATCTATTTATCTATCTATCTATTTCTATTCTGTTCATGTATGTCTGTCTCTGTATCAGTTGTTTTAAATAGTAAAATTTTGAAAAAAATTGCTAATCTAGTGATCAGTCAATTGTAAATTTTTTATTTCATGATTCCTAGGCAGAAAATTTTCTTTGATATATCCTTCTGTTTTTTATAAAACAACAAGCACACATACACACAAACAACACAAACACACACACATATTGATCTCTTTTTTTTTCTCTCTCTCTTTATATATATATATATATATATATATATATATAAATTATGTGTGTGTGTGCATAATGTTTTATATTTATATATTTTTAAAATTGGTACATATATTTTAGTAGCTATAAAAATTTATTAAAATCGTTTGTATTAATAATTAGAAATTAATAATTAATATGAAATAATGTCATATAAAATAATATATTTCTTTTTAAATATAATGTTATAATTCGGTGTATATTTTATTATTCCCTATATATATAATATATATATATGTATATATATATATTTAAAAATGTGTATGTGTGTGTGTGTGTGTGTGTGTGTGTATAAGAACTTCAAATTTGAAATTAAAAAATGATTTTTATTTATTATAACAATGTTATAATATGTAATTCAAATATATTCGGGGAATAGTGATTCCATAAGCAATAAAATTGTCAAATTAAAAAAACTGGGTCCGTTATTTTTTCTGGGTTTGGTCTAATTTATATAAATATAACACAGGCTATAATTTTTTGAATTTGAGAAAATTATATATATATCCGGTTTCTCTTATATCGAATTAAAAAGTGTATATATCCATATATATATATATAATATATAAATGAATTATATATATATATATATTTATATAAACTTAATTTATGATTAAATTTGGATTTTATAAATTGCTATATTTTTAATTTTAATATTAAATTTTATATATATTTATAATTATATATTATATAAATATTTTTAATATATATATTTAAAGATCTAGTATAAATATATATATAATAGCAGGATTTATATTGTAAAAACGTTTGAATCTTTTCTATACTTCGTTTTTTGATTGGTTATTCTAGCTTTTGTAACAATGTTTCCCCCTAGTGTAGGATCGTTAATTTAATCTGAAACTTTTAAAACCATTTATTTTCTTTTCAACATCATCATTGATAAGACACAGAGTGTGTTGAAACAAAATGGCTATTTTTGTAGATTTTATAACATACTTATGTTATAAATTTTTTTTTATAAAAATAATTATATATAAATATATATATATAATATGACTGGATGATAAGATAAAGGAAAAATAATAAATATTTATTATATATATATATATATACATGTTTTCCGATTTTTATTAAAGCTATATTAGAGAATAAAAAAAATATAAAAGCAAATTCAATTTCTGATGAGGTTTTTTTAAGAAAAAAAATAAAGTAAAATATGTTAGACTGATAAACATTTAAAATTTGTTCTTTATCATATCTATATCTATCTATATATATATATATATATATATATATATATATATATATATATATATATATATAAATTTTTTTCATATAGATAGCTCCGATCATATAATATACTGTGTTCAATTTAAATATATATTTTTCTTTTCATTCCAACGCGTTTTGTCCTTTGCCATGGACTTTATTAAGCCTAATTTCCTTTTTTTTGTCTATTGTCGTTTTACAGATTAGTTCTCTATCTGAATTTTTACACATACTACACGAAGTAGCTACGATCATATAAGTTACTTATATATATTACACTACGATCTTATAAGTAGCATGAAAAGTAAATATGAATTCAGAACCGTTGGGCGACTATTATTTAGGCGGGTATCTGTTCTTGTTTTGTGACAGTCGCCTGCAAACGTCGCACGGATTCCGTGTACACAATTTATCCCGGTTCTTCAACGCAATACAATATAAATACACGGACCAACAAATAATAAAATTCTTCAATTGACATTCTTTTCTTTTCTTTTTTATTTTGTTCTTCTTTTTCCGCGCGTGCGCACATCAGTGTGTATGTGTGTATGTGTGTGTGTGTGTATGTGTGTGTATGTGTGTGTGTATTTCAATGAAAGCGAAAAATTAATAACGTTTCGTGTTTTTTGGGTCAAATGCGAGTTGTAATTAGTGTAAAATAGGTCACTCTCCCGTGGTACGCCCGTGCGTGCGCGCCTTCGCACAAACACACAACATCTAGTTGGGACATCGAATATCTGCGTCGTCATGACAACGACAAGTGCTCCCCCAATTATCAACCAATGAAAATAACGATGTAGACATGCTTGTTCCTCAACCTCTCCTCTTTCTCCTTCGTAGCAGCAGCAGCAGCAGCTGTAGTTAACATTGTTATTCGTACTCTTGTTCATGCCGTCAGCCATGAAAGCCATGGAAGAAAGCTCACAGCTGACCAACTCGTTCTCTGCTGTGCAATACGCTACCTTTAATTAGGATGGGTGGGTCTCTTTTTTTAGGCTGTTTCCAGTTTTATTGGAAATTATCAGTAACTTTTATGGAAATATTCCTGTGGATTTAATAACTACAATGACAGTTTGAATACCGAGGAGAGTGCTGGTGTTTGGAGGAGATTATTACCTGTCATATAATCACCATCAACAGGCATTCTAATACTTTTATTTTAATACAAAAAAACAAAAAAAAAAACAAAAAACAAAACAAAACAAAAAACAACAAAAAACAATAACAATAATAATAATGATAAAACTTGGGGAAAAATTACAAAGACTGTATCTGGAGAAATGAGAAAATTAAAAGTCGTGCCCATAATATGTAACACACTTGGAAGCGTATTAAAAACTCAGAATTTTAACATTTAAAATCAATAATCCATTTGGAGGGAGAAGATCGAATCGAAGAATAAAGGAAATAACAGATAACTGTCAGCAAATAGTTATGTTGAATGTCTGATTTGCTTTACGGATTGACAACCCTTTCTAAGTTATTTAAGGCCAAAGCATATTTAATGAATTATATAAGGACAAGTCTTTTGTTTTTATGAATGAATTTGTGTTATTAATTTTGGTTATGAATATAAAATTACATAACAGTAATATTTCCAGATACAACTTGCATAAAATAGATTGTAATAAACAACATTTCATTTAAAAACACATTCGGGAACTTATTCAAGTATATACCGTAGAAAGATAAATAAGATAGAAGTAGTTAGATAGATAGATAGATAGATAGATAGATAGATAGAAAAGGCAGAGATGTATAGATAGACAGACAGACAGGCAGACAGACAGACAGATAAATCGATATATAATGCAGAATGGGATAGATAAAAATGGCAGAAATGGATAGATAGATAGATAGATAGATATGAATAGATAGATAATAGATAATGCAAAAGGGATAGATAGATAGATTCTAGATAGATAGAAAATAGATAGATAGATAGATAGATAACATAGACAGGCAGAAATAGGAGAAGGGATAGATAGACAGACAGACAGATAATAAAAGGAATATATATATATATATATATATATATATATATATATATATATATATATATGATATAGAAAAGAGAAAGAGAGATAGAGATGGCAAATGTTTTATAGATTATC